>JAQPPZ010004359.1:0-15085 GCA_028583015.1 Wollemia nobilis | reverse complement strand
ATGTTTATCATAACGACCATAGAATATTTTACCAAATGGGTGGAAGCAATTCCGTTAACCTCTACGACAGGACCCCGCATTGCAGAGTTCATTTTGCATTACATCATATGTCGTTTTGGTATTCCATCCAAAATAATCTTGGATAATGGACCATCATTCAAGAACAAATACGTGCGTGCTTTAACCACAAAGTACAAAATTCAACATAGCTTTTCAACACCCTATTATCCGCAAGAAAATGGGCAAGCAGAGGCGTCAAACAAAACGCTAGTCGCCATCCTTAAAAAGACCGTCACAGATAGTCATAAGGATTGGCACATACAAATCCCACTTGCCCTTTGGGCTTATCGCACTAGCATTCGGACGCCCATCGGGGCAACTCCGCTTTCACTAGTGTATGGCTCAGAGGCGTAATGCCTCTCGAGTTGGAAATTCCTTCCCTTCGCATATCAATGCAGGAATTCATCGATGATGACACTGCACGGCAGTCCCGGCTAGACCAACTTACGTTGCTTGACGAAAGACGCGTTAATGCTCTCGAGCACTTACGTATCTATCAAGAGCGGCTTAAGAGAGCTTACAACATGAAAGTTCACCGAAGAGACTTTCGGGTTGGTGATCTGGTT
This sequence comes from Wollemia nobilis, assembly GCA_028583015.1. Taxonomy (NCBI): domain Eukaryota; kingdom Viridiplantae; phylum Streptophyta; class Pinopsida; order Araucariales; family Araucariaceae; genus Wollemia; species Wollemia nobilis. The sequence goes on along the minus strand of JAQPPZ010004359.1, from coordinate 14,459 downwards.
CGAAGGAAAACCAACAAAACTCTAATTTGCCGTCCCATATGAGAGACAAATTCATGGAAAATTGGCTAGGTCCTTATGTCATTGATAGCAAAATAGGACCAGGAACGTACAGGCTAGCTTCTCTTGACGGTATCAAGGAAACATAACCCTTGAATATTAGTCATTTGCGACCATTTCATATCTAAGAAAGCCATGTACCAAAAAAAAAAAAAAAAAAAAAAAAAAAACAAACAAAAAGCTCCAAGGATTATCGCAATCTCTTGGTCAACACAAAAAGCTCCAAGGATTATCGCAATCTCTTGGTCAACCCAAAAAGCTCCAAGGATTATCACAATCTCTTGGTCAACCTAAAAGCTCCAAGGATTATCGCAATCTCTTGGTCACCTAAAAAGCTCCAAGGATTATCGCAATCTCTTGGTCACCAAAAAGCTCCAACGATTATCGCAATCGCTTGGTCAAAAAATCAAGAAATTCAAAAAAAACAAAACAAAAAAAATCATCAAAAACAACAAAGATTTGCATCTCAATTCTAGGCATACTCAAATTCATCAAAAAAAAATTAATATTCTCAAACCTCATTTTCACCTTCACCAAAAACAATCCATCAAAATTACAAAAATACATAGCTGCATTAAGCATTGCATCCATACATTGCATAAATGTAGTCATACAGGTCAAAGGCACCATAAGCTGCAATAGCTCTGATAGTCCATCTTGTTCCGCATTGTCTCATGTTACAAAAACAACAAAAACACCAAGCATAACTTTTCCCACACTACATAGCATGGTCCGGGAATGTACCAAGAGTTTCAAGAATTCACTCATCATTTTCCTCTTTAGCCATGTAGTGTATCAAGTCGAACAGATTTTACGAAGGTAGAGTCATACTTGAAATACACCTTGTTACGTAACATCCCAACACAAACCAAAACTCTAAAATTCCCAAATTGTGTGAACGAAAGATGAAACCTGCAAAATAATCTAGGTCACCACAAGTGAAACGGTTATCTTGCTCATCCCCCTGTGCGAATGACCCCTAGAATGCTGAGAGTTGGCAAAAGGACAAGCATCGTCCCTACCCAATTCCCCAAGAATCCCTAAAGTTCTCAACAGTTGCAAAACACAAAAATTTGCAAAATGTCAAAACATCAAAATTTGACATCATAAAGTGTGAACATCAAATGGCACAAAAGATAGTGATTTTCATCACTCCATACCCCCAATCCCTTGCTCAAAAAAAAAAAAAATCAAATCAAAATAAACGGTGATATTATCACTACAAAAGAGCAAGTATCCCAATACAATTGAAAAAAAGAAGGGAGTTGACCTTGAATCCCTGGAACTCTCAAAGATTCTGTAGGTCATAAGGCAAGATTCAATACCAATTCGGTAACAAAAGTAAACCTCCCGCATGACGATATATCTGTCACATTAACTTGCGTACAGATCAATGTTTGCATGTGGATGAGCTAGCTTATGGCATCCTGGATTACACCGTAGATTAATCTTAGTACATACAACAAAGGAATTCGTGGAGCTAATTAGGTGATCCTCAAGACAAGTTCGGTTGAAAGCCCATCTGGCACTGGCGGTATCCTAACAAATACCACTAAATGAACTCAATTGCACACATAGGGATGTTAAATAACTTGGTCAAAAATATGTCCGATTCATACCTTGTTCAAAAGTCTTGTAAGATAAAGTACAGTCATGGATAGTGAGATAAAACTGTCTGAATCTCAGAAAACCTTACATTCATTTCAAAACCATCTGCGCTACTTATCATCTTTATGATACCATCAGAAAATACAAAAAATGAAAACCATGTAAATAAAGAGCTTCTTAAACAATAATGGTGCAATCATCATTCATCCATTTTAATTTGCATATCACATAGATATCTAAAACATTTGCATTCATCATAACATCTGCATTCATCAAAATAAATAAACATGCATAACAAAAATCAATCACATAATCACATGTACAAATCCAAAAATAAAACCGGTATATATATATATATATATAATCAAAAAGATGCTCGCAGGCTACAGAACCGGTCCTCAGACCTCGCAATCATATCCAAAACCCAACCTAAGGCGTCGGCCACCATGATCACGCAGGATCGGTGCGACCGGAACTACCCCCCATGGTGTGGGTCCTACGGGACCCTACAGGGCGGCTACTGCTAGCCCCCGCATCATGCCTACTACCACCCCCCTCATCTAACCGCCTACGATGAGATGATGCTGACTGCTCTGACAGGATTGCAAATGCAACTGACAACATGGGCATACAAAATTGACATCGGGGTCACAAATTATCACTATCCTACTCCCTAAGAAGGCTACCATAGCCGGACCGCTCCAGGGGAAGACATATTTTGACAATTTAATCCCAAAATGGTGTCACAAAAAACAAAATAACAAAAACAGTACAAAATTCAACAAAAACACAGCAAAAATATTGTCGGGCATAAGTGCTGATGTACTTAACCTCTAGGCAAATAAAATCGATGTCGACGTCCAAATTATCGCTCTCCTAGTTCCCCAAGAAGGCTATCATAGCCAGACCGCTCCACGGGAAATAGGTTTTCGACGATTTCACCTCATTATGACATCACCAAAAGGGTTAACACCCACCAAAAATAGGTCCAAATGTTGGAGAAATTGCACACGCTTAACGGTAAACCCTCTAAAGGCAACCTTGCACAAGTCATCTTGGGTCAAGTGACTCGTCGCTTCTCTCATGAAAGTCATTCCCTCATCGATTCGTCGCTTGAGGGGGTAGTCACACTTAGTCACCAACCAACAATTACACACCCAATTAAGGAAAACGACATGCATTCAAAGAATCATTGACAAAGACAATCATGCTCCTGCTTGGGGTAGTAAACAAGCAACAATCAAATCAATCAAACACTTGGCATTTCGTGAATCATGAACACAAGGTTCCCCCTGAGGATAAAAATGCCCTTCACTTGTTCATGACTGATCAATGTCTAAGTTCAAGTCACACCTCACCAAAACAAAGTTAATACTTGAAATCAAATTCCTTAGCTCGTCGAAGCAAGGATTCAAGAATGCATGCCCTTTCCATACTTGGGGCATCAAAAGTTGGTTAGGTTACCAAGAAACCCTAATCATTAGTGCTTTGGTTATCTATTTTTGCTCAAGACCGCGTCACCCGCAGCGCTTCCCAAAAAGGGGCATCTGTAGACACCAAAACAGCACCAATCCGATTATGTGACCGCAAACACTGATCGCTTTGACAAACACAGCCCCCAGGGCAGCCCTCAAAGGTTAAAAAATGGTCTTAACCACTTTCATAGCAATTTTGTAAGATCAAGAAGCAATTTGGCACACTTGGACACTTTGCCCAGTATTCGTCTCACCCCGGGACGAATTCAAAATAGAATCCGTCCCACCCCAGGATGAATTCTAAATTCGTCCCTGGGTGGGACGAATTCCAAGCTTAACGGGAAAAAAGGCAAATGGTGCCAAGTGGCAACCCAAAACAGTCAGTTAAGGGCTCCTGCCTTGCACGCATGTGTAAGTGGACAGAGGGGCCGTTAGAGGACTGTTACAAAAAGCATTTATCAAAGTTCAATTCAATGGAGGACTCCCCTCCCTCATGGGAAGACAAGACTGCCACATGGCGCCTATGGCCAACACATGGCATTTGTGCTTCCCTCCCAAAAGAGACCCCTTGGGTCTATAAAAGGTGGGACTTTTCTCACCCAAAACATACAAAGTTGAAGGAGTGTTCAAGCAACGAAGTGCTGCCGAATTGAAGACTCACTTGCATCCCTCTTGGTTCACCTTCCCACATCCACCAATCTCTTTTGCAAGGGAGGTTTTTGGGTGGCCTTTGGAAGCTTGAACCTTACACAAATCCAACGCATGGACACCTGAACCTACCAATTCGCCGACCCCCCAATCCTAAAAGGTTTTGGGCCCATCCCCGGTGGATTGGCTCCAAAATCGAGGGCCAATGGTGGGAGGCCCACTTGGGCACCCCCGCACCTCCTAAGTCCTATTTTTAGTTTTTGAGCATTTTAGATTATTTTTTAGATTGCATTATGTGTTACTAGGTCTGATTAGTCCATAATTGCAATTTTGTAACTTTTGGTCAGATTTTAGGATGTTTTGTATTGCTTTGTCGTTTCGCTAACTTGCAAGTGTCAAGGTCAAATTCCCGAGGGTGGAGGCCAAATTGGGAAAATCCGACCATCTGGGTCGTCCCAAAATGGCCCCAATTACATAACCCCCCTATTTGTAGGCGTTTTGCAGGTCCCGGGATCCGACATTGGAGCAGCAGCAGGTCGGTTTCTCCAACTCAGAAGAATTCGTCCCACCCAGGGACGAATTACAGTCAGAATTCGTCCTGCCCAGGGTCGAATTCCAGTTTAAGGTGGATTGGCCAGCTGCCTCAGTGTCAGTGGCCTTCTGGTGACTTTTCTTACCTTCTTTCAAGTTTTGAAGCAATTTGGATTCATTGTATTCACTTTTTTAGGCAAATATTTACATGCATATTTCATTAGTTTTAGAGAGCAAACGCTTTTCATTTGCAGCAGGTGCTACTGACGCCTTGGTCATTTCTTTGTTCGTAGGAGAAGCAGCAGAGGTGAATAACTCATCGACATCAATGACGACATCATCTTGGCCCGCACATTGCAATCGTGGGCACGTGGAAAGAGGAATCATTCAGCGATTGTAATCAAACTCTATTTGCGCTCCTAGCCCCTGAAAAGGGAGGAGGCATCATTGTAACAGAGATCAAGGGAAATTAATGAAAGGGCTATGTTTTCTCTATTTGATTGTGTCTCTTCCAATGTGTCTCTTTTTCATTTCATGCAATTTACATTTCTAGGACTTAAGCGTACTTAATTTTGAATGCAATCACACTTGGTGTTTCCTTTGACCGAAATCTCGTGCTTTCAGTGGCAAAGCACGAGATACAATTTTGGATCTATGAAAGCGATTCAGAAGATGAAACTGAAATGGACTATCTCAGACATGCGCGACGACATCACCGCGCTCTAACTCATGAAGATCTAATGGGACAAATGGGTATACGGTTAGGACATGAATGGCACGTAGACCCAACGAGGTGGGACCAAGTGTTAGGCCTATGGCTCCAAATTCAAGTTGAGCATCATCCACCTCGATATCCCATCAGGACAACAGTACCGAGGGAAGACCCCGCCTTCCTTTTTGCACATAGAGATGAATTTGCACCTAGAGAGGATCCATTCGTGCCTGTTCCCGTAGAGCCATATCCAGAGCATAGAGAACATCTGAAAGAATCAATTCATCACACCCGTGGTTCTGGATACCAAATTCATTCCATCCACATGATCTCCATTGATTTGACCACACCCATCCGCAATCCGACCGATCCATCACGGTCATTGCATCTAAACATGGATGCCATTGACTGGGATCACGTCAATTCACCATTGTCACCATCAGAGTACTGGCCTTTCGTGAAATGCTTCATTTTACCCCAAGGACAACTCAAGATATTTTTCAAACTGAAGAGGGACCCGAGGTCCCAAACGCAGATCTTAACTCTGCTGATGATATCCATTTAATCCCAACTCCACATCAGTTGGAGGACGGATCCCACATGTCAGTCAAAGAGATGACTGACGTAGACATCGACACAGATCCAATGAATCCACGGATTCTCAAGCTGGAGGTAAGCCTTTCCACCGAATAGCAAGCCGATTACATTGCCCTTCTTAAAGAAAAGAAGGAGGTTTTTGCATGGTCATACAAAGATATGCCAGGACTAGACCCACAGCTAGTCATGCACAACTTAACGCTTGATCCAAAAATCAAGCTCAGTAAAGCAAAAACTAAGAAAGATGCACCCAACAAGTGGCCTTGATGGTCAAAGATGAATTACAAAAGCTGTTGGATGCCCAATTTGTCATCTCATGGATTATCCACCATGGTTGTCCAACATGGTTCCCGTCAAGAAGCCCGACGGGAGGATTCGCATATGCACCGACTTTCGAGACCTAAAAAAAGCGAGTCCTAAGGATGATTTCCCCTTGCCAAGCATCAACGCATTGGTAGACGCTACAGTAGGTCACGAAATGCTCTCCCTAATGGACGGTTTCTCAGGATACAATAAAATTCGTATCAATCCTGAAGACCAACTCAAAACGGCATTCACAATGCCTTGGGGGACATTTTTTTATAAGGTCATGCCTTTTGGCCTTAAAAACGCTGGCGCTACATACCAACGTGCTATGACTTATATCTTCCACGATTACATGCACAAAACTTTGGAATATTACATGGATGATTTGTTAGCCAAGTCTAAATTGCGCTCAGATCATCTCGGTGAATTAAGCAAGATTCTCGATCGCCTCATAGAGCATAAGGTCAGACTGAATCCCAAGAAGTGCGTGTTTGGCGTCACATCTGGAAAACTCTTGGGTTTTATAGTCTCCAAAAGAGGCATCGAATTGGACCCAAACAAAGTCAAGGCAATCCTTGAAATGGATCCCCAAACCACTATTAAGCAGCTCAGAAGTCTGCAAGGAAAGGTCGCGTCGATTAAACGTTTCATAGCGCAATTATCTGACAAATGCCGACCAATGAACAAATTATTGCACAAGGGGGTCACATTTCATTGGGATGACGAGTGCCAGTCAGCCTTTGATGAAATCAAACAATACTTGGCTTCGTCGCCAGTATTGGCACCGCCTAGACCAGGTGTGTCGTTCTACTTATACATCTCAGCTACTGAGGTGGCACTGGGCGCAATGCTAGCCCAGAAGAATGAACTTCACAAAGAACAGGCTACTTACTATCTTAGCCGCACCTCGGTCGGGCTACGAACTTAACTATGCATACGTTGAGAAACTCTGCTTGGCAGTGGTGTTTGCTACAAAGAGGCTACGCCACTACATGTTGAGCAACACTACGTATGTTGTGTCTAAGGAGAATCCATTGCGATACATGATGAGTCATACTTATCATAGTAGCCGCACGGCGAAATGGATCATGTTGTTGACGGAATTTGACATTGAGTTTATTGGGCAAAAATCTATAAAAGGACAAGTCATAGCCGATCAACTAGCAGAGGCTCCTCTTGAAGACGATCAGCCTCTAGTCATAGAACTACCCGATGATGAGGTCTTCTATGTCTCAGAATCGCCAGATTCTGAAGAGCCTGAGTCTCAGGCCGACATAACCTTATTTTTTGATGGTTCCAAATGCGAGCAAGGTGGTGGCACAGGAATTGTATTCTTCACACCGTAGGGCGCTCCAATTCCCCTGTCATTTAAATTAAACTTCCAGTGCACCAACAACAATGTAGAATATGAAGCCTTGCTCCTAGGTCTTCAGAAAAAAATCGCCATGAACATCAAAATATTGAACATCTTTGGCGATTCGCTGTTAATCGTCAATCAAGTCAAAGGGGTATATCAATGCAAATACCCAGTTCTGAAGGCCTATAAAGCCCTCGTGGATAAATTCCTGGCAAAACTTGAGTGGTATGACATCTAGGCACTCCCTCGATCATCGAATCATTTTGCGAACACAATGGCCTCCTTAGGGTCACTAATCCCGCAAGACCTTTTCGGTGATATAACAACCATTCAGGTCAAAACCTTATCGCAACCCGCGATGGAGCGCGCAAGCTCAGACTTGACGCCAGGAATCCACATGATCCAGATCGAACCATCTTCGGATAAGTTCTTTCGAATCCGAGACTATCTGATACATGCCAACTGGGGGTCTTTATTCTCCCCCACTCCCATTAATAGCAACACAACGCTATTTCTACAAATTCTATCCCAATCAGCATTTGTTAGGGAAGAACTCCAAAAGGGATTGGCTGTTCAAACTGTCAAGGTATCCGATCAACAGGACTGGTATTTACCCATAAGAGACTACCTAAAGTTAGGTAATCTACCCTTTGGATTGACGCAAACCACAAAACGAACATTCAAACATAATGCGGCAAAATATGTCTTGATAGGAGACATTTTGTATCGTCGCAGCTACGACGGAATTCTTCTTCGTTGCTTGGACCAGCAAGAGTCCACTTGGGCAGTCACCCAAGCGCATGACAGTACATGTGGCAGCCACTTCAGTGGTATGGCCATTGCAAAGCACATTCTTTGCATGGGCTACTATTGGCCATCTTTAGAGCGAGATTGCTGCGCGTATGTCAAGAGGTGCGTAAAATGTCAACATCATGCCAATTTAATGCATGCACCTTCCCAATCCCTACAGACAGTCCAGTCTGCTTGGCCATTTTCACAGTGGGGCATCGATCTAATCGGAAATATCTCCCCTGCATCGTCAAAGCCGTCACACGTTTATCATAACGACCACGAAATATTTTACCAAATGGGTGGAAGCAATTCCGTTAACCTCTACGACAGGACCCCACATTGCGGAGTTCATTTTGCATTACATCATATGTCGTTTTGGTATTCCATCCAAAATAATCTCGGATAATGGACCATCATTCAAGAACAAAGACGTGCGTGCTTTAACCACAAAGTACAAAATTCAGCACAACTTTTCAACACCCTATTATCCGCAAGCAAATGGGCAAGCAGAGGCGTCAAACAAAATGCTAGTCGCCATCCTTAAAAAGACCATCGCAGATAGTCATAAGGATTGGCACATACAAATCCAACTTTCCCTTTGGGTTTATCGCACTAGCATTCGGACGCCCACTGGGGCAACTCCGTTTTCACTAGTGTATGGCTCAGAGGCAGTAATGCCTCTCGAGTTGGAAATTCCTTCCCTTCGCATATCAATGCAGGAATTCATCGATGATGACACTACATGGCAGGCCCGGTTAGACCAACTTACGTTGCTTGACGAAAGACGCGTTAATGCTCTCGAGCACTTACGTATCTATCAAGAGCGGCTTAAGAGAGCTTACAACATGAAAGTTCACCTAAGAGACTTTCGGGTTGGTGATCTGGTTCTGAAGGAAAACCAACAAAACTCTAATTTGTCGTCCCATATGAGAGACAAATTCGCGGCAAATTGGCTAGGTCCTTATGTCATTGATAGCAAAATAGGACCAGGAACATACAGGATAGCTTCTCTTGACGGTATCAAGGAAACAAAACCCTTGAATATTAGTCATTTGCGACCATTTCATATCTAAGAAAGCCATGTACCAAAAAAAAAAAAAAAAAAAAAAAAACAAACAAAAAGCTCCAAGGATTATCGCAATCTCTTGGTCAACACAAAAAGCTCCAAGGATTATCGCAATCTCTTGGTCAACCCAAAAAGCTCCAAGGATTATCGCAATCTCTTGGTCAACCTAAAAGCTCCAAGGATTATCGCAATCTCTTGGTCACCTAAAAAGCTCCAAGGATTATCGCAATCTCTTGGTCACCAAAAAGCTCCAACGATTATCGCAATCGCTTGGTCAAAAAATCAAGAAATTCAAAAAAAAAAAACAACAAAAATCATCAAAAACAACAAAGATTTGCATCTCAATTCTAGGCATACTCAAATTCATCAAAAAAAAAAATTAATATTCTCACACCTCATCTTCACCTTCACCAAAAACAATCCATAAAAATTACAAAAATACATAGCTGCATTAAGCATTGCATCCATACATTGCATAAATGTAGTCATACAGCTCAAAGGCACCATAAGCTACAATAGCTCTGATAGTCCATCTTGTTCCTCATTGTCTCATGTTACAAAAACAACAAAAACACCAAGCATAACTTTTCCCACACTACAGTCAGTGGTCCGGGAATGTACCAAGAGTTTCAGTAATTCAGTCATCATTTTCCTCTTTAGCCATGTAGTGTATCAAGTCGAACAAATTTTACGAAGGTAGAGTCATACTTGAAATACACCTTGTTATGTAACATCCCAACACAAACCAAAATACTAAAATTCCCAAATTGTGTGAACGAAAGATGAAACCTGCAAAATAATCTAGGTCACCACAAGCGAAACGGTTATCTTGCTCATCCCCCTGTGCGAATGACCCCTAGAATGCTGAGAGTTGGCAAAAGGACAAGCATCCTCCCTACCCAATTCCCTAAGAATCCCTAAAGTTCTCAACAGTTGCAAAACACAAAAATTTGCAAAACGTCAAAACATCAAAATTTGACATCATAAAGTGTGAACATCAAATGGCACAAAAGATAGTGATTTTCATCACTCCATACCCCCAATCCCTTGCTCAAAAAAAAAAAAAAACAAAAAATCAAAATAAACAGTGACATTATCACTACAAAAGAGCAAGTATCCCAATACAATTGAAAAAAATAAGGGAGTTGACCTTGAATCCCTGGAACTCTCAGAATTATGTAGGTCATAAGGCAAGCTTCAATACCAATTCGGTAATAGAAGTAAACCTCCCACATGACGATATATCTGTCACATTAAATTGCGTACAGATCAACATTTGCATGTGGATGAGCTAGCTTATGGCATCCTGGATTACACCGCAGATTAATCTTAGTACATACAACAAAGGAATTCGTGGAGCTAATTAGGTGATCCTCAGCACAGGTTCGGTTGAAAGCCCATCCTGCACTGGCGGTATCCTAACAAATACCACTAAATGAACTCAATTGCACACACAGGGATGTTAAATAACTTGGTCAAAAACAGGTCCGATTCATACCTTGTTCAAAAGTCTTGTAAGATAAAGTACAGTCATGGATAGTGAGATAAAACTGTCTGAATCTCAAAAAACCTTACATTCATTTCAAAACCATCTGCGTTACTTATTATCTTTATGATACCATCAGAAAATACAAAAAACAAAAACCATGTAAATAAAGAGCTTCTTAAATAATAATGGTGCAATCATCATTCATCCATTTTAATTTGCATATCACATAGATATCTAAAACATTTGCATTCATCATAACATCTGCATTCATCAAAATAAATAAACATGCATAACAAAAATCAATCACATAATCACATGTACAAATCCAAAAATAAAACCGGTATATATATATATCATCAAAAAGATGCCCGCAGGCTACAGAACCGATCCTCAGACCCCGCAATCATATCCAAAACCCAACCTAAGGCGTCGGCCACCATGATCACGCAGGATCGGTGTGACGGGAACTACCCCCCATGGTGTGGGTCCTACGGGACCCTGCAGGGCGGCTACTGCTAGCCCCCGCATCATGCCTACTACCACCCCCCTCATCTAACCGCCTACGGTGAGATGATGTTGACTTCTCAGTCAGACTATCCCTTGTCCGTCAAGAAGATTTGTTGATCGAAGGCTCAGGGAGCCGCCCACCAAGGTGGATGACCTCCGTCTCCAAGTCTATCCTGTACAGACACCACTCTGCCTCCTGCCAATGATAGATAGACAATGCATCATCGCGCTATGCCAAAACTCTATCGCGCTCTGCCAACTGAGCTTGCAGAAGATCCCTCTCCAAATCTCGCATCCGCAGCAGCTTTGTAAGTCATGCAACCTCATTGCCTACATCCGACCCCACCTCCTCTCAGATCTGGCAGATGCATAGGACTCACGGGGACGAGAGCTCGCTCAGTGCTCCAAATGCTCCTCCACATCCCGCATGCTCCGGCTGCTCCGGAACACCCAAGTCCACATCCTCATCTCCCACATCCACCATGTCTGCATCATCCAACGGCCCCCCCAATCACCCCCTGTCGCCTCAACATCCTCCACTGCCGCCTCCGTGCCTCCCAGTGGACCCTCTCCTCTCCAGCGTCGCAATACCCACCACGAGTCATACTCAGTGGTAGTACCGACGTCATCCACATCCGGGACCTCAATCACCGCATCCGACTCCTCGCCCAATGGCACGAGGACCGATGGCTCCAGATCCCTCTCATCTCCATGATGTCGATAGCCTATGGGCTCACCAGGCAACCCCTGGTGCACCCCAAACTGTCATGTAACCCGGCGATATGAAAATAACTCATGCTCTGTCCCGTGCCGCCCAGTCAACCATCGCTCTGTCCGTACCCGTCGAAACCACTCTCCAGCCTCAGGCCAAGCTGGACAGTCCCGATAGTGACGCCAAAACACCTCGCCTGGAGTGAGCCAAGAAAAGGCATCAATGTAGTGCTCAACGACACCTGCCCATCGTCGACTTTGCCCCTGCTCCGCAGACCGTCACCACAAAGCTGCATAACCAATCTCCTCATCCTCCATCGCCGCCCGAGTCGTCCACGGTAACCCGAGAGGCCTCTCAACAGCCTATGTGCCGCCAACCCCAAGACCGCAACAAAAAGTCGCAATCGACACCCTTTCTGCCGTCGACAGCGGACCCCGTACAACTCCCCGTAAAGTCGCGCCAACAAAGTCTATCCCCATCTCAGAATCAACGGTGCCTCTATCGGGCACTCTGCCAACTGCCACACCAAATCCAGTAGGTTCCACGGGAACCTCGCGCCTGACGAATTAGGGGAGAAGAATGTTAGAAATGAGGCCCATCAGGAATGCGTGCCTCACTCCTAACACCCCCCTCTCCTTCCACCAACCAACCAAAATCCCGCCAGCCTGGCAATCCACCTCGGCTGTCTCCACTAGGTCTGCTACACCCAGCTCCCCCCCATGCCCAAAACATATCGTGAGTATAGCAGACCGCTGATCAAACGGAGATGTCCTAATAGGTAGACCATCTATCGAAATCTGAAGCAACCGATAGACGTCCTCAAGAGTCACAGTCATATCCCCTGTAGGGAGATGGAAAGTATTGGTCCACGGATCCCAAAGCTTGATCAGGGCCGTCAGATAGGCCTGATCTAAAACCACAGGCTCCAGTCGAGCCACCTGCTTGAGCCCAAGGGCATCAAGCCATTCCCAGTCATCATCGGTCAAGGCCAACCGCGCCTCAGTAAAGGTAGCGGGAACACGGTAGCGGCTCCTAACAACCTGCAAGCAAACAAAAAATAATAATAAATAAATAAATGAAAAAGATAAAATTTTCAATTCTAGGGTTTCTAACCTTAGTTGTTAAACAAAAACATCATAAAAAATCTTAAAGTTTTGAAAAGCGCAACACAAAAACAATGCATTAAGTTAAAGCAAAATAAACCCTAGGGTCACTTACATGTCTCGCCTCGACTCTGCCGCTCGAACCAGTTTGTGCACTCATGATGGCAGAGAGAATTCCAACAGCGCTTCGCTTCGTAGAATTACCTCCTCCTCCCAGAGCTCCAAAATCGCAAGAAAAAAATGACACAAATGAGCCCAAAATCAAGTTTTGGCCCTTAAATAGGCCCTTTGCACTGGAATTCGTCCTTGACTGGGACGAGCGCTCTGATCAGCGCTCGTCCCTGGGTGATTCGTCCCGGGGTGAGACGAGTACTGGGCAAAGTGTCCAAGTGTGCCAAATTGCTTATTGACCTTACAAAATTGCTATGAAAGTGGTTAAGACCATTGTTTAACCTCTGAGGGCTGCCCTAGGGGTTGTGTTTGTCAAAGCGATCAGTGTTTGCAGTCACATAATCGGATTGGTGCTGTTTTGGTGTCTACACTTTAGGTGCAGCCTTATCCTCTTTAGGCGAGTTTTGCACTCCTGAGGATGCCTCCATATTGGCATTCATATTAAGAGGAAAAAAACGGTCCAAATGTCCATGCTTGTGGAAAATCCGACATCTAAAGGGTAGGGCCTCGTAGTCCAACTGTTGAATCTAGGAAAGACCTGCCAGTTCAATTTCCAACTTTGTCGGCAAAGGTTGGCTTAGATTCATCTCCACACATATGTGAGCATACACCACCATGCTCCCTTCAATAGTGTCTCTGGCAACACCCAGATGTCTACCAATCGAATTGCCAATAATTACTAGTACCTGCTCACCCCAGAATTCCATTGGAATAGCATATAATTGAATCCACACTGGGACAGCAGTAGGTTCAACATGAGGATCGAAACCTACCCTCCAGGGTTGAACAAAAAGCCTTGTCGGGCCATGGTTTTTCCTCTCCGACTCAAAAGCCTTATTTCTATTGGCCAGAGCTGAGAAGCTAACAATAAAATAACCATTACTAATAAACCACAATGAAAACTCACCGTGGGGCTCCCAGTTTTGGCGAATCCAAGAATACAGAAAGCTCAGGGAAGGGCGAATACCCATGAACTTGCAGATTAAATCATGTCTAGCTCTATAGAGGATAGACTCCTCCACCATGCTAGGATCAATGACAATTTTTGGCCTGGAATCGACCTACGGTAAACAACCATTCACACACCATGCTGAAGACCTATTCCCAGCAGTCATGAAGAGCTTTCTATATGCCATATTTTGGGCTTCGACATTCTTCGAAGGAGAATCTTCTTTAAACAAATCAGCATAAGAGCTAGTACTTCCTGGAGGAGTCCCCATTGGACCCTCCTAGGGCACCGATCGAACCTTCAGAACCACCATACCCCAAAGACACCTCTGCAAGCCAGCAGAAGCCATAATTTTTTTGAAAAACCAGAAACCCTAGTT
>JAQPPZ010004358.1:0-14872 GCA_028583015.1 Wollemia nobilis | reverse complement strand
TGTACTTCTGTTAGTCTTACAATGGCATTGAGAGGGGGGGGTGAATCAGTGTAGTTCTTAAACTTAAATACATAGCTCTTAAAACTAAAATAATGAAACCTTAAACCAGATAAAGCAATTATCACAAGAGAACATCACACAACACAAGATTTAATGAGGTTCACCAATGTGGCTACTCCTCAAGAATAACTACTTGGACTACCATCCAAATCCAGCCTTTGCAAAGCACCAACTTTACAATCAATTTACCAGCACCCACTGGAAGGAGCACCAACCCCTTATTTATCTGCACCAACAGAAAGGAGCACCAACCCTTGATTTACCAGCACCAACTAGAAGGAGCACCAACTCCTGATTTACCAGCACCAACTGGAAGGAGCATCAACCCCTGATGCCAAGCACAAAATTGGACTTCAATTCTAAAACTATAAGTTTTACAGTGAAATACCTTTGCTTTTGCAAGACCCTGACTGGTCTTCTTCACCTTTGCAATCTCTGCGCACTCTGCTCTCTCTACGCAATCACTTCGCACACTTTGCTTTGTTACAGTCAAACTTCATGATCATCTTCTCTCTTTTGTGCACTCTGCTCTCTTTGCAAAATTTGCACTTAGCATGATTCGATACGACTTGCTCTCTACACACAACGACCGTATATCGCATACATTCGACACACCTCAAATCTCCAAACAACCCTCCTTTTATAACAAAATTTTTGTGATGAAAACCCTAATCTTATTCACTGTAAACCCTAATCTTAGTCGACTTTCATGACAACTGTAAACCCTAATTAGTCGGCTATCATTGTTCTTTGTCGGCTTCAACTCATGAAGATATGCGCTAATTCCACTGTCAGATTTCATCGCTACGAGTCCCTATAGCCACTGCACTGACTTTTGTTCACTCTTGCATCTTTTAGCTCCTATTCCTCTGTACTCTAGCCCTGAAAATACATGTCGCGATATCGTGACACTATTTTCTCTCTCCTATTTCTCTTTGCTTTGGCCCACGAAAATACATGTCGCGAAATCGTGACATTATTTTCTCTCCTCTTTCTCTTTGCTTTGGCCCACGAAAATACATGTCGCGAAATCGTGACACTATTTTCTCTCCTCTTTCTCTTTGCTTTGGCCCATGAAAATACATGTCACGAAATCATGACACTATTTTCTCTCTCCTCTTTCTCTTAGCTTTGGCCCTGTGAAAATGACAACATGTCGCGAAATCGTGACACTTTTTCTCTCTCCTCTTTTTCTTTGTTTTGGCCCGAAAAATGCGACATCTCCTCTTTGGTTTTTTTTTTTGCTTTTGTCGCGAAATCGTGACACTTTTGCCTCTGTACGCTTTCTCTATTCTTTTGTCACGAAAATGCAACATGTCGCAATATCGTGACACTTTTGTTTCTCTTCCTGCCTAACCTTTTCGAGTCACAAAAATGCGACATGTCACGAAATCGCAACACTTTTCCAACTTACTTTCTCTCTCCTATTTTAGTCGTGAAAATGCGACATGTCATGAAATCGTGACACTTTTCAAACTTGTTCTCTTTCTTTGAACTTGTCACGAAATCGCGACACTTCTTCTTGCTTTCTATTTTTCTTCCAAAATGTCATGAAATCGTGACAGTTTTTCCACTTGCCTTTTTATCTTCCAACATGTCACGAAAATGTGACAGTTTTTCCACTTACCTTTTTCTCTTCCAACATGTCGTGAAATCGTGACAGTTTTTCCACTTGCCTTTTTCTCTTCCAACATGTCATGAAATCGTGATAGTTTTTCCACTTGCCTTTTTCTCTGCCAACATGTCATGAAATCGTGACAATTTTTCCACTTGCCTTTTTCTTTGCCAACATGTCGCGAAATTGCGACAGTTTTTCCACTTGCCTTTTTCTCTTCCAACATGTCACGAAATCACGACAGTTTTTCTTGTCTGCTGTATATGTCGCGATATCGCAACACTTTTCTTACTTGTCTTTTTCTTTAATCTTTTGCATATGGGCCACTTCGGTCTTCTTGGAAAATCACTGTACATACTCTGAATAACCTTTGAACTCCTATCTTCTGCATCTGAATAGCTTTTGAACTTCCTGTCCACTACATCAACAGATCTATCTGATTGTGTTGACAACAATGACAATACCGTTTCTGCACCTTGCTCAACAATCTCCCCCTTTGGAATTGTTGGCAACACGTGCAATTTCCTGTAACTCTTCTCCCCCTTTGACAATAATACCAAAGGGCTGCTGCAGACTCCCCCTGAGTCCATGCACAACATTCTAAGGCACAATTTATTACACTTAGCAAAAATCATGAACATGAGCAAAAATATAATCAAATACTTAAATGCTCCCCCTAAGAATGTGATCCTTGTAGCTAGTCAATTCTTAGGAAGTGTGACCACTCCCAATTTATTGCAAAGGTACTCAAAAACTTCCTTGGGCAATGGTTTTGTGAAGATATCTGCTACTTGCTCTGTAGTTGGAACAAAATCCAACTTAACCTCACCTTTTGCAACTTTCTCCTTCAAAAAATGATACCTGATAGCAATGTGTTTTGTGCGTGAATGCATAACCGGATTCTTGGAGATGTTAATGGCACTGGTGTTATCACACTTAACTGATATTGGCTCATTGAAGCAAATACCAAGATCTTTTAGGGTTTGTTTCATCCATAATACCTACGTACAACATGTTGTTGCTGCAATATATTCTGCCTCTACTGTTGATAAAGAAACTGACTCTTGTTTCTTACTGTGCCATGCGACCAATCTATCTCCAAGATAGAATGCACCTCCACTGGTACTCTTTCTGTCATCTACACATCCTGCCCAATCTACATCTGAATACAAAATAAGGGTGAAGTATTTACCTTTTGGATACCATAACCCATACTCCATAGTAACCTTGAGGTATCGAAGAATCCTCTTCACTGTTGTCACATGAGTCTCCTTAGGATTTTCCTGAAATCGTGCTACCATGCATACTGCCTACAAAATATCTGGTCTGGTAGCTATCGAGTACGATAAGCTTCCAATCATAGATCCGTACATGGTTTGATCAACAGGTGGAGATTTGTCATCCTTGCTCAACTTGCAGCCTGTCGTCATGGGAGTGCTAATTGGCTTACAATCCTCTATTGTGAACTTTTTTAACATCTCTTTTACATATTTAACTTGAGAAATAAATATGCCCTTCTTACTTTGATTAACTTGCAACCCGAGGAAATACGATAGTTCACCAATCATTAACATTTCAAATTCTTTCTGCATCTTATTTGCTAAATCTTTACACGACTCATCTTTGCTGATGCAAAATATGATATCATCCACGTATACCACAAGAACAATAAGATGCCCATTTTTTGTTTTGACATACAAATTACTATCCACAATACCTTTCTTAAAACTTTGTTGAGTGAGATAGTTGTCTAGCCTTGCATACCATGCTCGGGGTGCCTGTTTTAAGCCATATAATGCTTTCTTCAACTTGCAAACCAAGTTTGGATCATCACCAAGTTGAAAACCATCTGGTTGCTCAATATAAACCTCTTCTTCAAGTTTCCCATTCAAAAACGCTGATTTCACATCCATTTGATAAACTTTGAAATTCTTGTAGACTGCTAAAGCCAGAAACATTCTAATTGCCTCAAGTCTAGCTACTGGTTCAAAATTTTCCTCAAAGTCAATGCCTTCAACTTGTGCATAACCCTTACATACCAATCTTGCTTTATTTCAGACTACATGTCCATCTTCATTCAATTTGTTTCGAAAAATCCATTTAGTTCTGATTATATTTTTATTTGCAGGTCTAGGTACTAACTTCCAAGTTTCGTTTTTCTTGATCTGATCTAATTCTTCGTTTATTGCCTTCATCCAACTTTCATATTTTCTTGCGTCAGTAACATTTTTGGGCTCAATGCTGGATAATAGAGAGTAGTTACTTACTACTCTTCTTCTTGTCTGAACACCAACTTTGGGGTCTCCAATTATTTGCTCTCTAGGATGATTTTTCCGCCAGCTGCTTGTTTTGAATTTCTTATTTTCTTCCACTTTTGAATTACAACTTAAATCATCTATGTCAATTTTCTATGTCTTTTCAATTTCATTTTCCTCATCTCCTTCAATAACCTCTTCATAAATTGGGTAGTTCGTTTCATAGCTAATTACTCGTTCTCTACCTTCATCAAATTTAACATCGACACTGTCCACAATTTTCATTAGCCTCTTGTTGTCGCATTTTTAAGCTTTTCTTTTTGACAAATAACCAACAAAGATACCTTCATCTGCTCTATCTTAAAACTTACCAGGATTGTCTTCAGTTCTTTTGATATAGCACTTGCTGCCAAAAACTTTGAGGTATTTTGATGTTGCCATTTTACCGAACCACAATTCATAAGGAGTTTTGCTTTTATGTGTTCTCAGCATGTACCTATTTTGAATATACACCATAGTATGGAGTGCTTCTTTCCAAAATTTGTCTTCTACTCTGCTTTCAGCCAACATTGTTTGTGTCATTTCTTGCACTTTCATGTTCTTTCTTTCTACCACTCCATTTTGCTGAGCTGTCCTGGCTGCTGAGAACTGTCTCCTAATACCGTATTTTTCACAGTACTCTGCAAACTCCTCTGAAATGAATTCTCCTCCTCTGTCTGATCTTAAAAATTTTATCCTCTTTCTTGTTTCATTCTCAACCTGGTTTTTGAAAATCTTTAACATATCAAAAGCTTATGATTTATGCTTCAAGAAAAATATCCATGTCATTTTGGAATAGTCATCAATGCACAACATAAAATATTTGTCACCATTTATGCTTTGTGTTCTCATGGGTCCACATAAATTAGTGTGTATGAGTTCCAAAGGTTTGCTTGTGTAGTATTCTTTTGTTTTGAATGTGACTCTAGTTTGTTTCCCCTTTTGGTATGAAGCACAAATGTTGTTTGCAGGTTTGCTGATGGTGGGAATATCTCTCACTGTTATTTTTGAGGTGATTTTTACTAGATTATCAAAGCTGATATGTCGAGTATTTTGTGCCACAACCGGTTTTCTTCTTCTGTCCAATAAAACAAGCTCCTTCCGAGGTCTCTGAGAGCGTGTACAGGTTTCCAGATGTCCTTGATCCAATTGCTATCAATTTTCCACTGTTTATTTTTCTGACTTCACAACCCTGCTTCTTAAAAACTACTTCATGACCTTTATCAAAAATTTGACTTATGCTCAACAAGTTATGTTTCAAACCATCCACAAACAAGACTTCTTCTAACTTAATTTTTTCGTCAATAATTTTAACTGAAACTTTGTCAACTATCTTAGCTCCATCATTATTTCCAAACTTTACTAAACCACCTTCATATTTTTGTAACTTCTCAAATTTTTGTTTGTTACCTATCATATGACTGGAGCATCCACTATCAAGTATCCATGGTATATATTTATTCTGTGCTCTAAATGTTGTTTGTATGATTAAGGATTCCTTTTCTTCCTTAAGTTGCTCTTTTTCTTTCCACTCTTTTTTGATAGTAGTTTTGGGCTCTTGTTTTACCTTTCCCTTATCAACAGCTTGTGCATGTTTTATGGGAAGTTTTCTATTTTGTCTCATCTTATTTGGTTGAAATTTTCTTCCCTGAAACTGATTTGATGCAAATGTACTTCTATAGTTTCTTGCAATGTGCCCAAAATTATGACAGTTATAACATTCTATTGTATAGTTCATCAGAGGTGAAAAAGCATTTCTACTGGTGAAATTCCTTGGTCTTACATTATATTTACAGTTTGAGATTTTATAACCATATCCATTGCATTTAAAACAGAAAACATAAAAAGGATAATTGAACCTGGGTGATGGTTTTTGCCATGTTGTCGTAGGAGCCATAGGTCTTCTTCTTCTTTGATGTGTGACATTGGTGAATCCATCATTGTCAGTTCTCCTTTCGTGCCTGGCGTTGTTGCTTTCTTTTGCATGAGACATTTTTCCTTGATAAACCTGTTTCTTATCTTCATTCTTTATGGATTCTACTTTTTTGGCCTTTGATCCACTTGATGATTCTTCTTCGATGAAACCCAGACCAAACTTGATGCCTGTAGGCCTTTGGTCATTTATGATCTTATCCAGCTTCATAGAACTTTCTTCACGTTTGTGATAACAACTAATTTTCTTATTCATCTCTTCTAGATGCATTCTCAAACCAACAGTATCTTCTTCTAGCTTGTTGTAATAATCTATTTTCATGGTTATTTGCACTTCGAGATCTTCAAATATTTTCTTGGATTCTTCTATCTGTACTTTCAAACTGGTTATGATTTCATTTGCATCCTCAAGATTTCTTGAAAGTTTCTTATTATTTTTCTTTTCTATCTCCCACTCTTCAAGTGTAGAGATCAACTCACCTTCTAGATCTACTTCAGCCTCAGGGTTTTCACCACATACTTTAGAGTTCACTCCTTCCTTTTATGATTTTACTTCTTCAAATGCCATGAAAAGAGCTTCACCTTTTTTCTCTTCAGACTCTTCACCGGAGCTGTCTTCTGATGAACCGACATTCTTGGAGATGAAACTTTCCTTCTTGAAGTTGCCTTTTTTTAAATTCATTTTCTTCTTCCAGTCACTTCTTTCATGGTGCGATCCTTCATCATTTTTGTTCTGCTCTTTAAGTGGACATTTAGTCACAAAATGCCCAATGCCTCCACAGTTGAAACATTTAAATGGTAGCTTTCCTCTGTATTTTCCTTTTCCCCTTTTTAGTTTTCTAACAAAGTTAGCTTCCATTTCATCTGATGTCTCTTCTTCCTTGGACTCTTGTTTTGTGTTTTTATTTTTAAGGGCTTTAAAAGCCACTTCTCTGTCTATGGGTTTAGATCTTCCTATCCTCATCTCATATGCAGTAAAATAACCATACATCTCATCTATACTGAAATAATTTAGATTTTTAGCTTCTTCTATCACTGAGACTTTGGAATCAAACCTTTGAGGGAGGGATCTTAGTACCTTTTTCATGACGACAGATTCTCCAATATCCTCACCGAGTCCTCTGATCGTATTAATGATTCCATTAACTCTCAACATATATGCCTCAATGTTTTCATCGTCGTTCATTTTCAATGCTTCGAACAGAGCTTGATGTGTCTGTAACTTGGCCTCCTTGATCTTATCATCTCCTTCATGAATACTCCTCAGTTTGTCCCATATCTCTTTTGCCATATTACAGCTCATGATCTTTACTAGTTCACTTTTTGCTAATCCACACAAGAGAGCATTTTTTGCTCTTGAGTTGTTTTCAAATAGTTTATTCTCGTCAGCCTCTTTTGGAGGAGTGATGGGTATTGTGTATCCACTAACAACTGAATCCCAAATGTCATAACCCAAAGCACATATATATGTCTGCATCCTGATTCTTTAGAACGCGTAATTAGATCCATCAAAAAATGGTGCTTTGTTTTATGAGAAGCCTTCACCACCTGCCATTGTGTTACTTCCAAGATCACCCTAGCCGATTAGGCTTGTACAGGAACTTGGCTCTGATACCAATTGTTAGTATTACAATGGCACTGAGAGGGGGGGTGAATCAGTGTAGTTCTTAAACTTAAATACACAGCAATTAAAACTGAAATAATGAAACCTTAAACCAGATAAAGCAAGTATCACAAGAGAAAATCAACACAAGATTTAATGAGGTTCACTAATGTGGCTACTCCTCAAGAATGACTGCTTGGACTACCATCCAAATCCAGCCTTTACAAAGCACCAACTTTACAATCAATTTACCAACACCCACTAGAAGGAGGAACAACCCCTTATTTATCTACACCAACAGAAAGGAGCACCAACCCCTAATTTACCAGCACCAACTGGAAGGAGCACCAACTCTTGATTTACCAGCACCAACTGGAAGGAGCATCAACCCCTGATGCCAAGCACCAACTTGGACTTCAATTCTAAAACTATAAGTTTTACAGTGAGATACCTTTGCTTTTGCAAGACCCTGACTGGTCTTCTTCACCTTTGCGATCTCTACACACTCTGCTCTCTTTGCGCAATCACTTCGCACACTCTGCTTCGTTCCAGTCAAACTTCATGATCATCTTCTATCTTTTGTGCACTTTGCTCTCTTTGAAAAATTTGCACTTAGCATGATTTGATACGACTTGCTCTCTACACACAACAACCGTATATCGCATACATTTGACACACCCTCAAATCTCCAAACAACCCTCCTTTTATAATAGAATTTTTGTGATGAAAACCCTAATCTTAGTTGGTCTGTAAACCCTAATCTTAGTCAGCTTTCACAACAATTAAGGCTTAAACGCCTAATTATAGTCGGCTATCAGCGGTCTTAGTCGGCTCAACTCAAGAATATTTAAGGTAATGTCCACCAGTCAAAGATTTCATTCGATAACGGTGCCTAAGCTATCAGAGACTAATGTTCATTCTACATAATTTAGCCGACATGAATTCACCTGTAAAAGCCTAATGGTAGAGATCTCGGTCCACCGTCATACTTCTCATTTTAGTTGGGTTCTTCTTCTTGTCTTGCGCACATACGACCTATTACGAAATCATGACATTTTTGCCTTTGAAGCTTCTTCTTCTGGCCACGAGAATACATGTCGCAATATCGTGACACTTTTTTCTCTCTGCTCTTTTCTCTTAGCTTTGGCCCGCGAAAATACATGTCACGATATCGCGACACTTTTTCTCCTTGCTCTTTCTCTTTGCTTTGGCCCGCAAAAATACATGTCGTGATATCATGACACTTTTTCTCTCTCCTCTTTTTCTTTGCTTTGGCCTGCGAAAATACAACATGTCGCGATATCGCGACACTTTTGCCTCCGTACACTTTCTCTAGTCTTTTGTCGCAAAAATGTGACATGTCACGAAATCGTGACACTTTTTTTTCTCTGCCACTTCCCTTTTCAAGTCATGAAAATGCAACATGTCACGATATCGCAACACTTTTCAAACTTACTTTCTCTCTCCTATTTTAGTCGCGAAAATGCGACATGTCATGAAATCGCGACCCTTTCGTACTTGTTCTTGTTGGTTCGACTTTTATACGCACCCTGTGAAGAATGAGCATAAAATCTCGATAAAACTTATAAGAGATAAATCCCACTCACTTTAGGATCTTACTTGGATATCCAAGGTGTGAGTTAGGGAGTTGGGTCAAATGTCTATTCACTCTTTTTTGCTTCCAAAATAGTTTCAAGTGGACTGTCTGTTTACCTTACAATGGGTTCAACCTAGGTTCAGTATTGTTTTTCAGAGTTGATAGTTGTCTTGGTGGACAATCAGATTTTGCAATTAATTGTTTGATCTAACTCTTTGTGTTTCAGTAGATTAAATAAAAAGACAAATTTTAAAGAAAATAAAAGATGGATCATTTAACAGTAAAACAGTGAGAGTAAGGTAGGGCAAAAAAGAGAAACTTATTTAAACTTAGTTGTAGAATCAAAAACTACCAATTTCAATTACACTATTGGGCTTCACAAAGAACTCAATCAAAGAGGAAGGTATCCAGATTTCTAAGATCACCTTCTACTAAGAGCATGAGACAGAGGGGAAAAGATCTAGGATAAAATTATAAAAACAAAAGGGAAGTCTGTGTCAACTGGTATCTCTCACCAGCAGGCTAGCTCGCGCAGTGAGAGACAGAGCAATCGAAAACAAACCCTAACCTTGAATCTTTTAATTTTCCCTAGCATACAACAAATGGAATGAAGCCTAGCAACATATCTAATCTTGATGGCATAGATTTACAACATAAAATAAATAAAGCTTTACAGGATTAAAAAACATGAGAAAATGCACTTATCGCAATTTGAAACAGATTAGGCTCCTGGCCATGCTATCCCAAAAAAATGATGTGACATCAACTCCAGGTCCATAATAAAAGCATTCTAACAAGATTTTGCATGAAATGCTAAAATGGCTCTTATTCCAAGTTTTTTTTCCCTTTGTTTTGAGGTATACATTCATGTTTATAGAGGACTTGCCTCTCAGCAGGATTTTAAATTATAAAACTAACTTTTCTCGGGAGTAATAAAATAAACACTGAAATGGGGGACAACCCGCCGATATTTGCCTCTTTTACAATATTAAAATATAAAGCCCATAACATAAGTACTAGAAAAGAGGGATAATTGGCCGAAATCGTCATGTTTGCAAGATTTTAAAATATAAAGTGGACTTTCCTGGGAGTAATAAAATAAACACTGAAATGGGGAACAACCTACCGATATTTTCCTCTTTTACAGTATTAAAATATAAATTCCATAATAAGTACTGCTCATTTTGCTGCTTTACGCTTATCCTTGTCTTTCTTGCCATTACTTCCGCTAGTACACGACTGCCAACTCGCTTCCTCTTTTACAGTATTAAAATATAAAGTCCATAATAAGTACTGCCAGCTCGCTTCCTACAAAAAAAAAAAAAAAACAAACAAGGATTAGTATTTTGAAATCATTAAATTAAAACCTTAATGTTTATTACATGTCGGCTTTATTTATTTGACACGTGTCACGAAAACGCGATGCTTCCTCAAGTTGCCCTTCACTCCATGCTGCTTTTGCTGTCTCTGCCATGAAAACGTGACATGTCACGATTTCGTGACATGTCACAAAATCGCAACAGCGACCCTGCCTTGGCCCCTTTTGCTATCTCTGCCGCAAAAACGTGACATGTCACGATTTCGCAACATGTCACGAAATCGCGACAGCTACCCCGCCTTGGCCCCTTTTGCTGTCTCTATCGCAAAAACACGACATGTCACGATTTCACGACATGTCACAAAATTGTGACAGCGACCCCGCCTTGGCCCATTTTCCTGTCCCTATCGCAAAAACGTAACATGTCGTGATTTCGTGACATGTCGCGATTTCACGACAACGACCTCGCCTTGGCCCCTTTTGCTGTCTCTGTCGCGAAAACGTGACATGTCGCGATTTTGTGACATGTCACATTTTTGTGACAGTGACCCTGCATTGGCCCCTTTTCTTTGGGTCGTGTCGCGATTTCGCGATGTCACGATTTCACGACACGTCCCAGCCTTTGCCTTGGCTTATTTTTTGTTGTCGTGATATCGCGACAGACCTCGCCTTTTTGCCTTGGCTCTTTTTTGTTGTCGCGATATTGCGACAGACCCTGCCTTTGCCTTTTTTTTTTATATCGTGACAAACTTCATAGGAATATTGCCTTTAAAATGACCAACCTCTGCCTGGAAAAGAAATAAAACAAAATACATAGAAAAATTTGTTTGATGCAAGATTGCCTTGCTGCCGTCGGATGCTCTTGCATCAAACACCCAAGGTAAAATGAGAAGTGATCCTCACTTCTATTCGGTTAGGGGAAGACCCTATGCAAGCCTACTTAGATATTTTTATAAATGCAAAACTTGAAGGAGGCAAGCAAAATTACCCTTGGAGCCTTTTTGAATTGATGTTTGACCAAGCGGTGTGAATTACCCTTGGATCTTTTTGATTGATTTTTGACCAAGCGGCATGAATTACCCTTGGAGCCTTTTGAATTGATGTTTGACCAAGCGCTGAATTACCCTTGGAGCTTTTTGATTGATTTTTGACCAAGTGGTTTGAATTACCCTTGGAGCTTTTGATTTGATGGGATTTGACCAAGCGGTTTGAGTTACCCTTGGAGCCTTTTTGAATTGATTTTTGACCAAGCGACGTGAATTACCCTTGGAGCCTTTTGAATTGATGTTTGACCAAGCGGTGTGAATTACCCTTGGAGCTTTTGATTTGATGGGATTTGACCAAGCAATTTGAATTACCCTTGGAGCCTTTTGTTGATTTTGACCAAGCGGTTTGAATTACCCTTGAGCTTTTGAATTGATTTTTTGACCAAGAGACATGAATTACCCTTGGAGAATTTTGATTTGAATTTTTAAATTTTATGTTTTTATGATTTGTTTGTATTTTTGACATATTTGAATGTTTTTTAATTTTTGGCATGTTTGAATTTTTTTATTTTTGACTTATTTGAATGTTTTTGATTTTTGACATATTTGAATTTTTTTTATTTTTGTGAAATATTTGAATGTTTTTGTGTTTTATGTGTAAAATGCCTTTAAGTGAATGATATTGAGAGGTTCAGGCTCTTCAACACCATCTAATGATATAAGGCGATATGCTCTAGGTCCAACTCTTTGTGAAATCATGTATGGACCTATCCAGTTTACCGTGAACTTATCTCGCAGATGCGACGACAAATTTGAATTCTGCTAGTTTTCTTTGAGCACTAGATCTCCAACTTTGAATTCCCTAAGGTGGACTTTACTATTGTAAGCTCACGTAAGGAGATCTTGGTAAACATGAAGATGCTCTAAAGCATTGACTCGGAGTTCATCAAGAAGCATCATTGATCAAGGCGGCCTTGCCACGCAGTTTCATCATCTATGAAGTCCTTTAATGTTATGCGTAGATTCAGGATTTCCAACTCCAGAGGCATGATGGCCTTAGTGCCATATACTAGTTAAAACGATGTTGCCCCAGTGGGTGTTCGTATACTAGTCCTGTATGCCCATAGTGCAAGAGGCAATTGCATGTGCCAATCTTTATGATTTTATTGCACTGTCTTCCTCAAAATGGAGACTATTATTTTTTTTGAGGATTTTGCTTGCCCATTTACTTGTGGATAATAAGGCTTTGAAAAAATATGTTGAATATGGTATTTGTTCATCAAAGAATGCATATTTTTATTCTTGAAATATGGTCCATTATCCAATATTACCTTAGAAGGGGCCCCAAAATGACTTATGATATTGTGGAGTATAAACTCCACAATCCTCGGTCTAGTTTCTAATGTTAAGGGGATCGCTTCTATCCACTTAGTGAAGTATTTTGTGGCTGTTATGATGAATGTATGTCGGCCTAAGGATGGTGGTGAGATCTTCCCAATAAAGTCTAGTCCCCACTGCGAGAATGGCCATGCTGCCTAGATGGGATGCAAAGCTTGCGATGGTAAGTATGTTAGGTTTGTATGATACTGATACTTATTGCATTTCTTTACATACTTGAAACAATCCTCTTTCCTATTATGGGCCAATATTAACCCATTCTCAATATGTGTATACCAATGGCCATACCAACTGAAATGGCCTTTCCCCACATGTTTCGTTGTGAGCTTGCAAAAATTCCCCAAGATGCTTCTTGGGGCTCAGAACAATGGAGCAATACTCTCATCATGTCCTCATCTCAGAGAGGATTTATCCTAGCAAATGTATCTTGTTGATATTTGTTTGAGCGTTTGCCCTTTCAGGATGCGAAAAACCTTGAGGAATTATTCCAAGCTTTAGGAAATCCCATAATTGGGAAAGTCAATCTCGATAGGCCCCGGCTTCTATAGAATAGACAACTTGCTCTTCCTGCATTTGTGAGGTAGTGAACGTAGATTTAGGAATAACTCTATGGTATATGGTTGCACCACACTCTATGGGTCCTTGGGAGATCAACGACCCCCAAGGTGCTATTTGCAAGAAATCTCTGACTATGAAGGACCAATCCTGATTTGGTTTGATGTTGATGATGTTGACTGATTCTTGATTGTCAAAAGCTTCACGATGTATTGCTGAGTGTAAAAGCACTTTCACATGAATGGTTGTAAAATTAGTAGATGGATTCTAAGGGATTAAGGATCCCAAAGAGGACATAGTTTCTGCAAATCTATTCAATGTACGAGGGATTGCCTCGATGTCATACCATTCTAGCTGAGCTAGGTAATTATCAATAAGTTCCTTGTAAGCCTTTAGGAGTGGGTACCTGCATTGGAAGAGTCCTTTGACCTGGTTTACTATGAGCAATGAGTCACCAAAGATATTCAATCTTTTAATTCCCATTGCAACGACTATTTGGAGTCCTAGGATCAATGCTTCATATTCTGTATTGTTGTTTATGCACGGGAAGTCTAGTTTGAATGATAAGGGCAACGGAGCATCTTGCGATGTGATAAAGAGAATATCTACTCTGCCTCCTTGTTCACACTTTGAATCATCAAAGAACAATGACATGTCTCTTTCTTGCTTAGGTTCTTCAAGTTCTGGTGGATCTAATAATGCAAATACCGCATCATTAGGGAAATTCTATGGTGAGAGGCTTGTTATCCTGAAGAGGGTGCCTCCTCGCTAATTGATCTACTATGACTTGTCTCTCAATGGGAATTTTGGTTTATGAACTCTAGGTCAAATTTTGTCAATAACATGATCCACTTTATTGTATGTATATTGTGATAAGTTTTGTTCATCATTACTGCAAATAATTTTTTTTTGATATGACGTAGGTCGTATGGCTCAACATGTAGTAGTCACAACTTTTGAGTTGTTCAAAGACCATCGTTAAACACAATTTTTGGACATACGCATATCCTAGCTCTATAGCTCACCAAGGTGTGACTAATGTAATATATGGCTTGCTCTTTGTCTTGTGCATTCTTCTGGGCTAACATGGTTCCCAATGTGAAATCAGTAGCTGATATATATAGTAAAAATGGTATGTTTGGCCTTGGTAGAGCCAATACTAGTGGCATTTCCAGATAAGTTTTGGTCTCTGCAAAGGCTTTATGACATTATTCATCCCTAGGAAAGGCGATCTCCTTGCGTAGAAACCTAGTCATAGGTTTGCATTTGTATGATAATTACACGATGAATATTTTGATGGATGTTATCTTGCCTTGTAGGATCCTCAACTCCCTAATGTTGGTAGGGGTGGTCATTTCTAGTATAGCCTTTACCTTTGTAGGATCTACTTAGATGCCTCTCTTGAATACGATGAATTCCAAAATCTTACTAGAATTTATGCCAAATACGCACTTCTTAGGATTCAATCAGACATTGTGTTCTATGAGGTGATCGAAGACTTGTCTAAGGACTTC
>JAQPPZ010004357.1:0-134165 GCA_028583015.1 Wollemia nobilis | reverse complement strand
GACATAAGATCTCATATTGCAAGTATAATGTAGGATCAAGGAATTTTACCAATAGATATGTTTTTTCACCTTTGATGGATTATGCAATAGAATGTTATAACTGTCATAATTTTGGGCATATTACAAGAAATTATCGAAGTACATTTGCATCAAATCAATTTCAGAGAAGAAATTTCAGCCAAATGGAATAATACAAAATAGAATTTTTCTCTAAAAACATGCACAAGAAAAAGAAAAGCTAAAACAAGAGCCCAAAATTGTAATCAAACATGAGTGGAAAGAAAAAGAGCTACCTAAGGAAGAAAAGGAATCCTTGATCGTACATACAATATTTAAAGTTTTGAATAAATCCACACCATGGATACTTGATAGTGTTGATAAACAAAAATTTGAGAAGTTGCAGCAATATGAAGGTGGTTTAGTAAAGTTTAGAAACAATGATGGAGCTAAGATAGTTGGAAGAGGTTCAGTTAAGATTAGTGACAAAAAAATCAGGTCAAAATAAGTCTTGTTTGTGGTTGGTCTGAAGCATAACTTGTTGAGCGTAAGTTAGATTTATGATAGAGGTCATGAAGTGATCTTTAAGAAGTAAGGTTGTGAAGTCAGAAATGCAAACAATGGGAAGTTGATAGCAACTGGATCAAGGACATATGACAACCTGTACACTCTCTCAGAGACTTTAGAAGGAGCTTGCTTGATTGGACAGGAAGAAGAGAATTGGTTGTGGCACAATAGGCTCAATCATATCAGTTTTGACAATCTAGTAAAAATTAACTCAAATAAATCAGTGAGAGATATTCCCACCATTGGAAAACCATCAAATAGCATTTGTGCTTCATGTCAAAATGGGAAGAAAACTAGAGTCTCATTTAAAACAAAATAGTACTACAAAAGCAAACCTTTGGAACTAGTACATACTAATTTATGTGGACCCATGAGAATGCAAAGCATAAACGGTGACAAATATTTCATGTTGTGTATAGATGACTATATCAGGATGACATGGGTACTATTTTTGAAGCATAAATCATAAGCTTTTGAGATGTTCAAGGTTTTCAAAAATCAAGTTGAGAATCAAATAGGAAAAAGTATTAAATGTTTAAGGTTAGACAGAGGAGGAGAGTTCATTTTAGAGGATTTCATAGAGTATTGTAAAAAATATGGTATTAGGAGACAGTTTTCAGCAGCAAGAACACCTTAGCAGAATTGTGTGGTAGAAAGAAAGAACAGGACAATGCAAGAAATGGCATGGACTATGTTGATTGAGAGTAAAGTAGCAGACAAATTTTGGAAAGAGGCAGTCCATACTATGGTATACATCCAAAATAGGTGCATGTTGAGGATGCATAAAAGCAAAAATCCTTATGAGTTATGGTTCGGTAAAAAGGCAATAACAAGATACTTTAAAATTTTTGGCAACAAGTGTTACATCAAAAGAACTGAAGAAAACCTTGGTAAGTTTGAAGATAGAGCGGATGAAGGTATTTTTATTGGCTATTCATAAAAAATCAAAGCTTACAAATGCTACAACAAGAGGCTAAGGAAAATTGTGGATAGTGTCGATGTTAAATTTGATGAAGGAAGGGAACGAGTAATTAGCTATGAAGAGAACTACCCAATTTATGAAGAGGTCATTGAAGGAGATGAGAAAAAGGAAACAAAAAAGAAACAAAAAATTGACTCAAAGGATTCAAACAGTGATTTAGAAGTGGAAGAAAACAAGAAATTTAAAATAGGCAGCTGGCAGAAATATCATCCTAGAGAGCAAATAATTGGAGACCCCACAGTTGGTGTTCAGACAAGAAGAAGATTAGTAAGTAACTACTCTTTATTATCCAGCATTGAGCCCAAAAATGTTGTTGATGCAAGAAAATATGAAAGTTGGGTAAAGTCAATAAATGAAGAGTTAGCTCATATCGAGAAAAACAAGACTTGGGAGTTAGTACCAAGACCCACAAATAAAAATGTAATCGGTACTAAATGGGTGTATCACCCAGATTTTTTGCACCCTTACCTTTAGGCTAAAGGATCCATACCTTGAAAGGGGCTGAGAAAAGGATGGAACAATACCTCGAATGGATATGCCCTTTGAAGGTAGTGCCTCTCGAGGGAGGGGTATAAAGGTGAATTTTTGACGGATGGTGGGGTTCACCAAGAAACTTTAAGTGGCAGTTTCCACGCCTAGGTTGAGAATGGGTTTTGATTTGTTCGTTTTATGTTCAATCATTCAGATTCCTAGGTTTGCCAAAATGAAGCTAAGTTATTCTATATGAATATTTTGATTTATATGAAGACAATAGACATAAATGAATCCTAATGTGATTGAATATAGAGAATGTATAAAATGGAGAAGAATACACCTAATTTTTTATGTCTGATGAATATTCTAAAGCTTGTAGGAGTCCAGATCGTCTTGAATATGACAGGATCATATGTAATTGTACAGAATCATCCCAAATCATAGGAGATCATCCAAGATCACCCAAGATCGTCAAAGACCTGATGAATTCGTCAGAAACTTGCAATAAAAAAAATAGACACCAAAAACCAAAAATACAATTGCAAGAATGATGCAAAATGATATAAATAAGAGTATAGATGTTCGAATGATAAATCCAGATACCAAATTAAATGAGATGCACTATTTTGGAAACTTATTTTGAATTTTATCATGCAATTATGCTAAATGAGATGAACTCCAAGATGCAAGACAGAAGTAAATTAATCTAATGCACCAATAAAAATAGAAAATGAGATAGAGAATACAAACTCAGGGCTCTAAATGCCCCCAAGATGAATTGCAAACTAGATCATCTTTAATCGTACAAGATCATCACCGATATTGACAAGATCGTCTAGAATTGTAGTTGAATCGCCTACGATGGTCCGAGCTACCTCCAGCTGAAACACAGTGAAATCCTGCAACAAAACTTGAAAACACAAGTGCGAATGATAGGAGATGATAGAAAAAACTAAAATTGTAGTGAAATAATCAGTCATGGCAGCTAGGTAGGGAGTCAAGGGGATAAACTGGAAAAATCCCAGTTTATATAGGATTAGGGGGAGGTTAGGAGGTTGGGGATCATCCCAATCTGGGAGATCCTCAATGTGGGAATCTCCAACCATGCAGACATGCTTCTGCCCAATTTGGAGAGGTCGTTGGAACATAAGCTAATTGCAAAAATTTGGTTTTGGGATGAAATCATTCGGACGTTCTATTCTAGATGAATTCATTCGATTTGGGATGATATCGTCAGTTGACGATGATATCGTCAGATCGACAATGATATTGTCCAATGGTCACAAAAACCTTTAAAAATGGGATGAAAAACAAGGCAAGTAGTTAACGGGTGGTTTCGGAGTTAAAATTCAAATTTTTACTTTTTACTGATGGTTTAACTGTGCCAATTTTAGGGTGTTACATTTTGCCCCCTCTAGCAAATTTTTCAAAAAAAATGCATTAAAGACGAGTTCTTCACGCTTTACAGAAAAATTTTATTCCATTTTTTAGATGATGATTCTAGGTCGAATTGTACGACTATTTGCTATGGTGCCGCCTCTGAGTTTTTACCCAAATCGAACATTTGAGGTAAAAGCGCAAAAAAACGAAAGTTAAAAAAAAACGTCATTTTGAATAAAAATAAGAAAAATAAGGTAAAACCCTAATTCATTTTTACTCTTCACTTTCGCTGTTTTAGTGCTCTGTAGATGAAATGGTGGATACGACACACAGATCGACAGAGATCCGACGCGGGTTGTGGGTAAGGATCTAAACCTAGTTTTACTATGTTTTTGACTTGATTTACTTAATTTTTTGACTTGAATTTTAATTTTTTTGGGTATTGTGGCCGTTTTTAGGCCGACAATGAAATCATCTCTATATTTTTGATTTCATCTAGGGATGAAATTAGAGAAATAGAGGCGATCTCGTCCAATAAGGGGCGATCCCAAATTGAAGAACGAAGACGATTTCGTCCCTTATTGGGCGATCCCATCAAATAAGGGGTGATCCTATTAAGTACGATTTTATCTAAATTTGGTATGATATCGTTTAATAATGGGCGATATCAATATTTTATGGGATGATTTGATTTTAATTTATTTTTTAATGATTATGTATTAATTATTTTTGTTTTTTTATTGCTTATTTTGTGGAGGGCATTGTAAAAGAGTTGAGAGTGGAAATACAGAGGTCTAAGAGATGATTTGGTCGTGCTCGATCAGGCCGAGCGAGACAGATTGGCAGAGGTAGGACTATAGCATGTGGTAGAGATGCCACAAATTCCTATAGACATGGGGCTACTAACAACCCTAGCAGAGAGATGGTATCCGGAGTCATCCTACTTTCGACTATCGACAAGGGATATGACTCCCACTCTAGAGGATGTATGGAGGATCTTGAGGATCCCCATACATGGTCGATTCATGACACCTTTGGCCAATCAGGGCCATGCCATGATGAGATTGTGCGAGGACCTGAGCTTCATCCTAGAGAAGGGTAGAGTGAACATTGAGGCATTGATGTGGATGCCTAGAGCATCTCGGTTGACCCAGGTTTTAGCAGGGGTGGTGGGTGGCCTTCTTCTATGCCACCAGAGCGGATGCAGATTATCGTGGCTACTTTTAGACATGGTCTGTGATATGAGAGACCAAGAATACAGGTTTTCTTAGGGTAGCTTTGTACTGTGTCGCTTGTATAGGATCCTTTACGGGGTCATATACAAGGGGGGTCGATGTCTGGTGCTAACATCGCTTCTATAGGTTTGGTGCTAGGAGCACATTGTGGTGCGAAGGCCAATAGGGCTTCCATTGATAGGAGTTGACCGAGAGAGACCCTAGGTTTTCTATTGGTGGCTCTAGAGAGGGTCATAGTGGTGGATAGATCTATCGACATCCCGGAGGTTGTTGGATGACCTCACCCTAGATCGGATCACTTGGAGACCATGGAGAGAGCATCCAGGGTGGGTAGAGGATGGATAGGAGTTGGCTCGCATCAGGCAAGTCATATGGTTGAGGACAAAGCGGGGAGAGGTAGAGCTTCACCGCTACGACCAAGTTTTGAGATAGTTTGATCTATATTAGGGGATCCCTACTCTCAGGGATTATGAGTACTCCTAGACTATGTGAGATAGTACAAAACTAAGCAGGGCTATAGACATATAGTAGTTTTGTAGTCAACATGATGATGATGCCCTTATTTAGCCAGTGTATGGGGATGATACAAGGATAGCAGATGGATATGATGCTTGGTATGCAGGCATCTGCCCTCCTCAGATGACAAGGGCATAGGATCTGATGCACGCTGTAGTGCAACAGATGGAGAGGTGGCACCAAGATACCATTGATACAATGAGGGGTTGCAGAGGGAGGGATCAATGATGACCTCCTTAGGAGAGACGTCGAAGAGTACCATAAACTTCAGAGAGACAGCAATAGCTAGAGAGGAGGGAGGAGATGAGAGAGGAGAGGATAGAAAGACTCCCTCCTTAGTATAGGGATAGGCCACCATCGCCCGATAGGAGCAAGGGTGTCGAGGTGGAGGAGAGCAGTGAGATGGCAGCTCTTCGGGTGGAGAATGCCTGCCTATGAGCTTAGGTGTAGACTTTGTAGGATGAGGCTACATGGCTCAGGGCTCAGATTAGAGGGGTGAACATTCTAGATCTGGCTAGGTCAATTGCTCAAACCATGTTCTATTAGGGAGTGTACTACTAGTTAGTTCTAGAGGTCCAGAGGATATAGTTGCCAGCCAGCATTGCAGAGCCGATCAGGATGGGGTCGTCAAGGACATCATCATGATTGACATCGAGGACCCATGACACAGGATGGGCTTCGATGGGACCACCTCCTCCACCTCAAGGCGGGAGAGGAGATGAGGCTGAGAGCTCGAGGTCTTCTCGAGACTAGATGCACAGTGTACATAGACTATTTTTGAGATGATTGAGTATGCCAGGGTATAGATTATGGCATACCAATCCATTTTGATATGATGTATATACTTTTGATATATATATGATGTTATTTTTCTGATATGACTTGTGCATATGTTTTATGATGCTTTTAATATTTTAATTGTGGATTGACTATTCATGTAATTATGTCGTTTGAAAATATTATAATTTTATGTCATGCTATAAAATTAAATGAAATAATCTGATGTGAACAAACTGGTTGTTGTGGTGTGTTTTTGATGAAATTAAAGTGACTTCTAACAATAATTTCAAAGGACATTATTGTTGTTACATGACCATTTCATGGAGTCATCACTCGCTAGGTCATCAAGCTAATCCCGGTATGAGAGAAATATTGCTAAAAGTAAAATGGTGCTTAAGAGACTTTCTTAAGACTTTGTGTTGTGATGATGAAAAATAATGATAGTGATGATTTGTTTTCAGATTTTCATGAAAATATTATGCATGAAATATTAAAAATATGATTTTTTCTAGGCATAAAATTCTTAAGTATGATAGAAATTTGAAAAATTCCCTAGGAATTATACCATCGTCGCAAAAAAATGAATGTTGACATAATGAAATGAAATAGGAAAGTTTTCATTCTTTTTAAAGCACAATTGTGTAACATAATGATTTAAGCCATATGATTTTATGGATTAAATAAATGGGAAATAAAATTAGAATGATGGTTTGTGCTAGGCATAGAATTTTAGGTATAGACTTATACCATCATCACGAAATCCAAAGACGAAATTGATATAATAGTTTTATTGCATAGTTGATTTTTGATTTTGAGATAAACAAAAAATATACAAATGAGGACTTGCATTAGGCATAAAATTCCAATTTAGGTTTAGGAACTATACCATCATCATGAAAGTCGAAAAAAATATAAGTGTGACTTTATTGCTAGATTTTTGAACATGTTTTGCAGGAAAATTTTGTATGTTTGAAAAAAATGTATTTAATTGATTTTACGCTAAGCAGATATTCTCAGGTAAGAAAGTCAAATTATTCTAGAATATTTGAATAAATATTTTAAATTATTTCAAAGACAAAATTTAGATTTATAAGTAACCCCATGTGCATACGTGAGTTCATTGTTGATCTTGATCTATCATAATGATACAAAATCTCTCAAACACAAATGTGTGTATAATTGTAATTTTCATTTACCGATTTTGAGCAAGATAATTTGATACAAGTAATTTGAATTAACCAAATTAGTGTTCATTGACCATGATTTATATGCATGTAACCGTACCAGACTACTATGTAAGTCGGGTCATCAAGATCTAGCTAATCCATAAGCAGACATAGGTCTGTACAAAAGAAGGTCGCTAATGTGAGACATATCACCATGCTAGGAGTTACCCAATGTCAAGCAAGTTGGGCACAAATAACCTGTTATGGGGTTTACCTCACAGTTTTTGAATAATTAAGAATTCCAGGGATTCAAGCTTCACACTTCCTTCTTTCAAAAAGGGGGGGGAATTTATTGTTTTTTGCTTTTTCTTTTCTTTTCTTTTTCTATTTTTTTTTTGTATTTTGTATTTTACTTGACACTGAGATAATGCTAAAATATTGCTGAGATGGTACAAAATAATGCTTCTAAATAATTTATCTTTTTCTCATGATTTTTCTTGATTTTCTTTTTCTTCCTATACTAGGGATACTTGCTCGGATTGGCTATAGAGAAAGGGATTTTTATTTTGGGTAGGTGTGATCTTGTCCTTTTGTCAATTATCAAAGATTCTAGACCATGTGCATGATAAGATAGCAGGGAAAACTTTTCGCTCAAGAGACCATTTCTACTATGTAGCATCGTTTTGAATTTGCAATGAAAACATTTTAATGTGAAAAGGTGTACTTGGTTCAAGTAAATAACAAGATCGGTTCTCTATGCTCAAAACTTTATTTAATTCAACTATGGACTTTGATATAAGAGAGATTAATAATCATACCAAATAAGATCAAGATATTTATTCATGTGTGTGTGAAAGTGAGGGATTCTATATAAATGCTAATTTATCCAAAATAACTAAAAATATAATTGCAATACTTCAAGAATGGACAGGTGCAAAATAGAAGATGTTTTTGAGGATTTTGATTTTTTTTTTTATATTTTGATTTTAATTTATGAATTGAGAGAATACATAATCATACTATTTTTGAAATTTTTATATGAATTACTAATATGAGACAATATGTATAATATATACAGTGACGAAATTACCATATTTATGCATAATAGTGCTTAAGATGCATAATGTTCATAGGTTCTTTAAGATTTTTACCATCTAAGGTAGCTAATATGTATGCTCCCAAGCTAGTTAGGCTCAAATTTGCCTTTAAGGTCTTTAGTTGCATTAGTATTTTTTTGATTTTTTTTAAGACAAGGTCGCTTATCTCAAAGGATCGATTATGAACTTTCTTGAGATATGCTCGTTTGAGCTTGTTTTGGTAGGCACGAAGATGCTCCAAAGCATTAATGTGCTTCTCATCTAGGATTTCTAGCTGACTAAATCTACCAGCACGATATTCATCTCCTACTTTAGTATCTTGAAGTAGCAGAGCCAAAGAAGGAACTTCTAGTTCAAAGGGAAAAATAGCTTCAGCACCATAATCCAAAACAAAAGGTGAAGTGCCCATGGGAATACGAATGCTAGTTCGATAAGCCCACAAAGCAGGATATAATTTAAGGTGTCAATCATGGCCAGATTTATTGACTAGTCTCTTGAGGATTTTAATTAATGTTTTATTAGATGCTTCTGCTTCGCCATTACCCTAAGGATAATAAGGAGTGGACCAACGATGTTGAATTTTATATTTTTGACATAGTTTCTTTACATATTTGTTTTTGAAACAAGTTCCATTATTCGAGATGAGATTTGCAAGAATTCTGAACCTACAAATAATTTGATTAAGAATAAACTTGGAAACTTGCGTTCCAGTGCAAGAAGCTAAGGGCATAGCTTTGACCCACTTCATAAAATACTCAATTGTGGTTATGATGAATTTGTGTCCATCGGATGACATAGGATTGATTTTTTCGATGATGTCTAAGCCCCATTTTGAAAAGGGCCAAGGAGATGAAATAGACTGTAGTTCTTATGCAGACGCATGGACAAGGTCAGCGTGTTTATGGAACTTGTCGCAATGGCGCACATAATCATGTGCATCATTCTCCATGGTAGGCCAAAAATATCCTATCCTAAGGAGCTTCTTAGCAATGGCGCTACCACTAAAGTGTCCCCCACAAGATCCATCGTGGGCTTCACTCAAAGCTGATCTAGACTCTTCTAGATTCAAACATCTTAATAGGATACCTTCAAAATATCTCCTATATAACCTATTACCAATTATTACAAAGTGACTTGCTCGTGTACGTAATAATCGACACTGGTTTCTATTAAAACCTTCAAAGAAGGTCCCATTTTGAAGAAAATTGAGGATGTCAGTATACCAAATTTTAGGAATAGTTTTGTTGATTAGAAACACGTCCAAAGGTTCCAAGCATGATTTAGTTGAAGCAGGTTCCTAGAGACGATGAATAATGATGGTAGCATATTCATCAGCTAACTCCAAGGGTAAAAGAGATGCAGCTACGGCCATAGCGCCAGCCGCACGATTGCTAGTTTTAGGGATAGCTTCCAAAATAACTTGATCAAATAAAGATACTAATTGTAATACATATGCTTTATATGGGCATAATTTATCATCTCTGGTTTGATAGGCATCATTAATTTGATTTATAACAAGTTGAGAATCACCGAAAACTAACACATTTTTAATTTTCAGTGCCACGACAGCTCATAATCCAAGGATTATAGCCTCATATTCAGCAATGTTATTAGTATAGGCAAACATTAATTTAAAGGATAGAGGTATGAGATGTTTATATGGAGATATCAAAATAATACCTGCACCAGGCCCACTCATGCATCGAGATCCATCAAAGCATAGGGACCATTGCTCCGAATGATCCGCCTCTAGGTTAAGGCATTTGTCAGGAAACTCAATGACGAGGGGATGGGTGGACTCTAAGTGTGTAGCAGCTAATTAATTTGCTATGATTTGACCCTTAGTAGACTTCTTTCCTATAAACATGAGTTAAAACTCGCTTCAAGCAAGAACCCACTTCACTGTGCGACCAGATAAATAAGGTCGACTCATGAGATACCACAAGGGATCGAATTTAGCAATAACGTATGTTTTTTGACTGAGCATATAACGACGTAGTTTCTATGTAGAAAATATGACTACTAGACATAACTTATATAATGATATGTATCGGGTGAAAGCACGAGGATACAAAAACAAAAGACAAAAATCCCAAAGTGCAATGTGTGCAAAATTGAAACGTAACGCTAAGCCCTACGAACTGAAACACATGAAAGGAGAAACATAAACCAGTTGAAACAAGATAGAAAGCAAATTTTGAGTACAACCCTTTTTATTAATTTACTTTAAACATCATGTTACAATACGTCTCATCCCTTTTGGGGACTAGGAGCGTTAAGTATGGCTCTATTACACCACAGATTGATGCGCTTTCTTCCACATGCCCACATGTAAAATGAGCAGACCAAACGTCACCGCCACTTGCATTGATGATTATTGACTCCTTGATGCTCCTCTAATGTTGAGACCCTACGTTCAAGGAAATAGAAAATAGTTAGTAGCACCTGTAGATAAAATGAAACATGCAATCCCCAAGCCTGCGGTCAATGTATGCATAAAATGATTAAAGCGATAACTGAAACATATTAGAATGAGCTTAAAATTTTATAGAAGCAATAAAAACTTACCAGGAAACCACTGCAAAAGGAACAGTCCAAAAATTTTGCACAAATTTCTAATCGCTCCGGGGTGGGATGATTAGAACTGTCATAACATGTCCAAGAGCCACCTTCTAAATTTTAGGTCTAGAAGCCTCCAAATCACCTGCAGAGTTGGGTTTAGGTAAAATGGGGTATTTTGGGATAACCCAGATGGTCATATTTTTCCAATTTGGCCTCTATCACCCAAAATATGATGATGATACCTGTGTGTCAGTGAAAGTGGGAAATTATAAAAGCATGATCAAAACTTGTCAGAATCACATGAAATTTAAATGACAACATATGTAAACAACCTAGAATCAGATACAAAGGAAAAATTAGGGAAATCTACCATATATTTATAATCACTCTAGGGTGGGGCGATTAGGACTACGATAGTTTGGGGGGCGCCCGGGGGTAGGACACCCGTCGTTTGGGACTCTGTTTCGACACCAATCCACTTGGGATGGGTCCAAAACCTCTTATGGGGTTGTGTCGACAAATTTGGTGGGATATTATGGGCAAATGTTTGGGTTTGGGTTCGGATTGCACTTCCAATAATCACCCAATAACCTCCCTCTAAAAGAGAGATCAAGGATTTGAAAGCACAATCGATGGGTGAGGATATAATTTGAAAGCACTTCGTTGCTCCAAAGGCTCCTCTCTGTTCTTCTTTTTTTGGGTGAGAAGACTCACCAATTTATAGACCTAGGGTCTCTCTCTTTGAATGCGCATGCGAGGGCACCACTTGAGTTACTTGTCCTATTTTGAGAGAAAATATTATTCCCTGATTTAGAGTCTCCTTGCATGAGGCCTCCAAAATCAAAGACATGCATTACTAAAGTCTCTCTCCTTGATTTGAAGTCGTTCCTTGCTATTGCATGGCCTGGAGCTATAGTTAACTGGTGGACCTATCGAGATTTGTGTTTTTTCTAGTCAAACCTTGTATTCACCCCACCCTAGGACGAATGCTGATATTCATCCCAAGGTGGGACGAATACCATTTTGTAATTGTCCCAGGGTGGGACGAGTAGGGAGCAAAGTGCCAAAAATGTCCCAAATTGACCTTTGACCTTCCAAATTATTGTAGGAGTGATTAGGACCACTGTTTAACCTCTATGGGCTGCCCTAGGGGCTGTGTGCATTAATGCACTTAGAGTTTGTCATCACATAATCGGATTGGTGCTATTTTGGTGTCTACAGATACCCCTTTTTGGGAAGCATTGTGCAAGGCACAATGCTGAGCAAAAAAAAAATAACCAAAGCACTAATGATTAGGGTTTCTCAGTAACCTAACCAACTCTCAATGCCCCAAGTATGGAAAGAACACACATTCTTGAATCCTTGTTTTTGACGAGCTAAGGAGCTTAATTCAAGTGTTAACCTTTTTCAGGGAGGTGTTACTTGATCTTGGACATTGTTCAGTCATGAATAGGCAAAGGGCACAACCTTTTGTCTGTGGGAACCTTGAGTTCATGATTCACAAATGCCAAGTGTTTGATCAACTTGTGATTATTGCTTGTTTGCTACCCCAAGCAGGAGCATGATTGTCTTTGTCAATGATCCTTTGAATACATGCCATTTCCTTGATTGGGTGTGTTTTTGTTGGTTGGTGACTAAGTGTGACTAACCCCTCAAGTGATGAATCGATGAGGGAATGACCAACATGAGAAAAGTGACGAGTCATTTGACCCAAGATGACTTATGTAAGGGTGCCTTTAGTTGTTTTCCAATGAATGCTTAAGTAGTTTTTGAACATTTTGACCTATTTTTGGTGGGTTTGAACCCTATTTGTGATGCATTTTGGAGCTGAAATTGTCAAAAATCCGTCCACCCATGGAGCGGTCCGGCTATGTTAGCCTTATTAGGGAGTAGGATAGT
Organism: Wollemia nobilis; assembly: GCA_028583015.1. NCBI lineage: Eukaryota > Viridiplantae > Streptophyta > Pinopsida > Araucariales > Araucariaceae > Wollemia > Wollemia nobilis. The sequence continues at coordinate 121,510 of JAQPPZ010004357.1, read as the reverse complement.
GATAATTTGTGACCCCAATGTCTATTTTTGATGCCAAGAATGTCAGGCGCAAGGCGCCTTCGTTCGACAATGTTATTGCTATTTTTGGTTGGGTTATGACCCTTTTTGGGACGTCATTTGGGGATGAAATTCTTTGCAATCCGTCCTCCCATGGAGTGGTCCGGCTATGGTAGCCTTCTTAGGAAGTGGGATAGTGAGTATTTGTGACCCCTACGTCTATTTTGCATGCCCAGAATGTCAAGTGCAAAAGCACTCTTATTGGACAATTTTATTGCTATTTTTTGTGCATTTTGGTGCTTTTTTTGAAATTTGTGCTCTATAATCGTCCCTAGGTGGGGCGAATACCAGTTTGGTAATCATCCTAGGGTGGTACGAGTGCTAAATAGAGCACTTTTTGTAGGTAGGAAAGAGTACAGGCTTAAAATCCTATTTAAGGGCTTAAACTAGGGTTTGGGCTCATTTGTGTTCAATTTTTCTAGCGATTTGGAGCTCTGAGGAGGAGGTCAATTCTGCGAAGCGAAGCGCTATCAAATTTTTTCCACCACCATGAGTTCACGGATCGGATCATCAAGTGGCAAAGCTGAAGTGAGACCAGTGAGTGCTCTTCCTCTTTGTTGTTTGTTTGTGTTACAATTTGAAAACCGCAATTTGTTTGTTTTTTCCTTTTGTAGTTTGTTTTTCAAATTAAAGACGAAAACCCTAATTAAATGTGCGTTGTTATGTGTGAATTTTTTTTTTCGTATGGCTTCATTAAAACTTAGGTTGAAACCCTAGTGGAAACCATGTTGATTTGGCATTTCTGATAAACTAAAAGGAACCCTAGTCTAACAAAAATAAAAAATTAGCTTAAAAACCTAGGTTAACCCTGGTTGAACAAAGATCAAAACTTAGCTTAAAAACCTAGGTGTAAAACTTAGCTTAAAAATTAGTTTAAACGTACCTTAAAAACTTCGCTTAACCCTAGTTTAACAAAGATCAAAACTTAGACAAAACCCTAGGTTTGACCAACTTTTTTTTTTTGATTTTTTTGCTTTTAATTTATCAGTTTAGACATAGAGTGAAAAACCCTAGGACTGAAAAATGGTGTTTTGAATTTTTTTGTTTTTAATTTATCAGTTTAGACGTAGAGTGAAAAACCCTAGGACTGACAAACGGTGTTTTGAATTTTTTTGTTTTTAATTTATCAGTTTAGATGTAGAGTGAAAAACCCTAGGACTGACAAATGGTGTTTTGAATTTTTTTGTTTTTAATTTATCAGTTTAGACATAGAGTGAAAAAACCCTAGGACTGACAAACGGTGTTTTGAATTTTTTTGTTTTTAATTTATCAGTTGAACTTAGAGTTAAAAACCCTAGGACTGATAAACAATTTTTTGATTATTTTTGTTTTTAATTTATTAGTGTAGACTTAGAGTTAAAAACCCTAGGACTGACAAACTGTGGTTTGAATTTTTTTGGTGTTTTTAATTGTTCAGTTGAACTTAAAGTTAAAAACCCTAGGGATTGAAAAATTGTTTTTGAATTTTTTGTTTTTGGTTTTAATTTATCAGTTGACCTTAGAGTTAAAAACCCTAGGAACTGAAAAATTATTTTTGATTTTTTTGTTTTTGGTTTTAATTTATCAGTTGTCCTTAGAGTTAAAAAACCCTAGGAACTGAAAAATTATTTGTGAATTGTTTTGTTGTTTTTAATTTGTCAGTTGAGACATAGAGTTAAAAACCCTAGGTACTGACAACTATTTTTGACTGTTTTTGTTTTTGTTAATTCATCAGTGTAGATGTAGAGTTAAAAAACCTAGGACTGACAAACTATGGTTTGAATTTTTTTGTTTTTAATTTATCAGTTTAGACGTAGAGTTAAAAACCCTAGGACTGACAAACATTGTTTTGAATTTTTTTTGTTGTTTTTAATTTGTCAGTTGAGACGTAGAGTTAAAAACCCTAGGTACTGACAACTTTTTTTGACTGTTTTTGTTTTTGTTAATTTATCAGTTTGACCTAGAGTTAAAAAAAAACTTAGGAACTGACAAACTATTATTTGAATGTTTAAATTTTTTTTTTGAATTTTGTTGCTCGTTATTTGGTTGTTTTTAGCTGTACATTGTTTTGTGCATTGTTGTATATTCATGTTATTGTTGTACAGTTTATCATGTTATTAATTTTTTTGTTTTCTTTTCTTTTGTAGGTTGTGAAGATTCGGTATCGTGTGTTGATAGTTTTCTCTAAAGCATGTGAGGCACTGAATTTGGCTGACTAGGAGTGGCTTGATGCCCTTGGGCTCAAGCAAGTGACCCAACTAGAGTCTGTGGTGGGGGATAGGGCGTACTTGACCATGATGATCAACCTATGTGATCCCCACACCAATACCTTCCATCTCCCAATAGGGGAGATGACAGTGACCTTGGAGGAAATCTATTAGATTCTATGGATTTTGATAGATGGGTTACTGATCAAGACAACATCGTGTGATCAGTAGAAAACTATACTGACGTAATGCTTCGGGCATGGGGAGGAGTTAGGTGTGGACAGCCCAGTGGAGAGGGTAGAGGGCGACTGCCATATTGGTAGGAATTTGGTATGATGGTTTCTAGAGAGGGGCGTGTTGGGAGTGAGGCACACAATACTGATGGGCCTCATTTCCAACATGCTGCTACCCGACTCATCAGGTGCACGGTTCCCTTAGAACCTGCTAGAGGTGGTTTTCAAGATGATGGAGTGTCTGACGGAGGCACCCCTAATCATGATATGGGGACAGACTCTGCTGGCATAGCTCTATGATGAGTTGTACGAGGTTCGCTATTGGAGGTGAAAGGGGATTGGATGCAGCTATCTATTGTAGTGCTGGGCTTGGCAACACATAGCTATGGAGAGGCCGGTGGGGTTACCATGGATGACTTGGGCGGAGATGGTAGACCAAGAGATCGGATACAGGGCATTGTGGCAGCAGTCTAAGGAGCAAGGGTAGAGTTAATGGTGGGTAGGTGTCATAGGGCACTATGTCGATGCCTTCGCTCGGCTTACTCTAGAGAGGTATTTTGACACGCATATCGGGACTGTCTAGCCTGGACTGAGGCTGAAGAGTGGCTTTGATGGGTGCATAGGGGAAGATCACTGATCAGGCAGCATGAGACTAAGTAGGAGTACTTCTCATATTTTTGGGTGATACGATAGTTTGGGGTGCACCAGGGGTTTCCTGGTGAGCCCTTGATCTATCAACACTGGGGGGATAAGAAGGCTCTGGTCTAGCCAGTAATTGCGCCACTGGGTGAGGATTCAAATACAGTGATTGACATCCTAGACATGGATGACATCGGGGTTACCGCTGAGTATGACTAGTGGTGGACTCTACGATGATGGCAGGGATAAGGGCCACTAGGAGGTGTAGAGGCAATAGCAGTAGGCGAGGAGGGTGGAGAGGCACAAGGAGAGGGTTGGGGAGCTCTACTAGAGGATGTGGACATGTTGGAGGTGGATGATGTGGGTGTGGATTTTGGGGTTCCGGATCAGTTGAATATGCATGACGTTTCGGAGTAGTGGGAGCCTGAGTAGCCCATAGTCCTAGATTCGCCTATGCACCAGGCAGTCCTGGAGGGTGTGGAGGCGAGGCATCATGCTGAGATAGCATGATTGGAGGACCTACTACGAAGGTGAGATGAGGAGTTGGGGGAGGCTCTATAGGAGAGGGATCTCCTATGGACTCAGTTGGCTGAGCGGGAGAATACTATGTACCGATGATGGGTTGGGGACACGAATGCTGCACACGAGAGGGATCTTCTACAAATGTAGCTGGCGAAGAGGGAGAAGGTATTGGTATAGCACGATGATGTAGTAGCTTTGTACTATTTATGGGAGGCGAAGTGGTTTTGGATGGATTTGGAGGGATATATTATATGCCTCTGGGGGTGGTTACCTGAGCCCTCTTGAGGTGGGTCTTCGCATCGGATGAGGGGCAACGATACTGAGCAATCAACATCGTCTCATTGTAAGCGATTGGATGAGGGATGTGCTAGTGGTTGTGATGCAGGAGCGAGCAGCAGTCGCCCTGAGAGGTCCCATAGGACCCACACCACGGGGTAGTTCCTGTCACACCGATCGTGTGTAATCATGGTGGCCGATGCCCTAGGCTTGGGGGTTTTTGAGTTTTTGCTTTGTTGTGAGGTCATAGGACCGGTTTATTATAGCCTTCGGGCATTTTTGATGATATATATATATATATATATATATAGATGACTTTCTTTGTGTTTATACACTTGTCATGGTTTGTTTTTCTGTTTATGCACAATTATTTATGATGATGTATGCATGTGGTATTATGAATGCGATATTTCTAATTATATGATGTATGCATATGAAATGAATGAAATGAGTTGTTGATAACTTGTCGATGGCATCATAGACTGTACAAGATTTACTAGCTTTTTGTATTTAGGTGATGTCTTTGTGGAATGATTTTGCATGTGATAAATTTGTTTTTGTATTTTGTGTATTATCTGATGGTGATGTACGTAATGAAATGTACTAGTTGTTTTAAAATGTAGTTAAGATTTTTTGAGATTCAGATATTTAAACTAACTAGCCAAGACTATACATTTATCTCACAAGACTTTTGAACAAGGTATAAATCAGACTTGAGTTTGACCAAGTTATTTCACATCCTTGTGTGTGCAATTGAGTTCGTTTATGTGGTATTTTTTAGGATACCGCCAGTGCCAGATAGGCTGTCAACCAAACCTGTACTGAGGATCACCTAATGAGCTCCACTAACTTCATTGTTGTATTTAGTAAGATTAATCCATGAGACAATCCAAGGTACCATAAGCTAGAACATCCACATGCAAACATTTGTCTACTCACACGCAAAGCTAATGTGATAGACATATCATCATGCGTTTAGGATACCGTCATTGCCAGGTAGGTTGTCCACCAATCCCATAATGAGGATCCCCTAGATGGTTTTTGAATGCTAAGAATTCCAGGGATTCAAGTCCAAGATTTTTATTTGCTCAATGTGTTAGAATACTTGCTCATATACATAATGATGAAAATCACTGTTTATTTTTATTCTCTTTTTGTTTTTTTGTTTTGAGTAATGATTTTGAATAGTGGTGATAACCACTGTTATTTGATTGTGCATTTTGATCTTCGTAAGGTTGAGCTTGTAGGTTTTTGGCTTATGAATGACATTGATCCTCTTGGCCTTCGGGATGACTACCCATCCTATTTAGGGATGTGTAGTATGAATCCTTATGACTTTGGGAACCAAAGGGGATTAGGGATATTATGAAGAAAGGGCATTGATCTTTTAGGCCTTGGGGATGACTACCCATCCTTGTCAGGGGTGTGTAGTATGAATAATTACGACTGTGAGGACCAAAGGTGATTGGAGATGGTCGTGATGATGTCTTGTGGGGATTTTGTTTTTGAATGGCATTGATCCTTTTAGGCTTTGGGGATGACTACCCATCCTGTTTAGGGATGTGTAGTATGAATCCTTACAAATTTGGAGACCAACGGTGATTGGGATTTTTTCTAGTGGTGAAAACCACAATTTATTAGGGGTAATTGATGGGAAAGATCTTGTCCTTTTGTCAATTCTCAGCACTCTTGAACCATTCACACAGAGGGATGAGTAGGCTAATATTTCACCTATGGTATCCTAGACTGCTTTGTAGTTTTCATCTTCTGTTCACACAACTTGGGAATTATTTTATGTGTTTTATCTTGTGTAGGGATGTTACATAACGAGGCGTGACCCAAGTAAAACTTTCCCTTGTAAAATCTATTTAACTTTGTATAGTTTTTGTCTAGAAATTTAAAGACAGCTGAATGACGAAAACCCTACATACATTAGGAGACAACTGACTATGCTCAAAATGGGGATGGTGTTATTTTGGATGTATGTGTTTATAAAATTGGTGGAATGTGGAAAATGAAGGAATTGTCGAGCAATTACAGTCTATGGTGTTTGGGACATGTATGGATGCGATGCCTAATGCAACTTATATTTTTGTATTTTGATTTTTACGAGTATGCATGGAATTGAGATGCAATTTTTTTGTTAGTTTTGATGATTTTACTATTTTTGTTTGTTTTTGAATATTTATTTTGACCAAGCGGTTATGGTAACCCTTGGAGCTTTTGGTTTGACCAAAGGGTTTATAGATACCTTTGGGGCATTTTTGGGGTTGACCAAGTGATTGTGTGAATCCTTGGAGCTTTTGGTTTGACCAAAGGGTTTATGGAAACCTTTGGGGCATTTTGGGTTTGACCAAGTGATTGTGGGCATCCTTGGAGCTTTTGGGTGGACTATGGCTCTCTCTCTAAACATGGAATGGCATCAAATGACTGATGTTCAAGGGTTCTAGTTCCTTGATTCCTTCAAGAGATGCGAGCCGGTATGTTCCAAGTCCTATTTTACTATCAATCACATAAGGACCTAACCAGTTTGCCATGAAATTCTCACTTATATGGGGCAACAAATTATAATTATGTTGGTTCTCTTTTAAGACCAAGTCACCAACCTGAAAGTCCCTTAGGTGAACGTTTATGTTGTATGCTTTTTTAAGTCACTCTTGATAAATACGCAAATTCTCGAGATCATTGATGCATCATTCGTCGAGCAACGTAAGTTGGTCTAACCAGGCCTACCGTGTAGTGTCATCATCAATGAACTCTTGCATTGATATGCATAGTGAAGGGATTTCCAACTTGAGAGGCATGACTGCCTCAGAGACATACACCAGCAAAAATGGAGTTGCCCCATTGGACGTCTGAATGCTAGTGTGATAAGCCCATAGGGCAAGCAAGATTTGAATGTTCCAATCCTTATGACTATCTATGAGGGTATTTTTGAGGATGGTGACTAGCATTTTGTTTGATGCCTCTGCTTGCCCATTTTCCTATGAATAATAGGGTTTTGAAAAACTGTGCTAAATTTTGTACTTTTTTGTCAAAGCATGCACATATTTATTCTTGAATGATGTCCCATTATCCGAGATGATCTTGGATGGAATACCAAAACAACATATGATGTTATGTAAAATAAACTCCGCAATGTGGGTTCCAATCGTAGAGGTTAGCGAAATTGCTTCCACCCACTTGGTGAAGTACTTTGTGGCCGTTATGATGAACGTGTGATGACCTGACGATGCAGGGGAGATATTTTCAATTAGATCAAAGCCCCACTACAAAAAAGGCCAATCTAATTGAATCGGTTGCAAGGCCTAAGAAGGTACATGTGTCAAATTGGCATGGTGTTGACACTTCACACACTTCTTTACATATGCATAACAATCTCACTGTAAATATGGCCAATAATAGCTCATGCGAAGAATGCGCTTTGTGATGGCCATACCGCTAAAGTCACCATCGCATGTACCATCGTGGGCTTGGGTGATCACCCAAGCGGAATCCTGCTGATCCAAGCAATGGAGGAGGATTCCTTCATTGCTCCAACGATACAAAATTTCTCCTAGCAAGACATGTTTTGCCGCTTTCTATTTAAATGATATTTTTGCAACTTGTGTCAATCCAAGTGGGAGGTTACCTAACTTGAGATAATCTCTAATGGGTGTGTACCAATACTATTGATCAGAAACCTCAATGGTATGAACGACCAATACCTCTTGAAGTTCATCCCTAGAAAAATTTGAGTGGTAAAGAACTTGTAAAAATAGTGTTGTGTTGCTATTAAGAGGGGTCGGGGAGAACAAGGACCCCCAATTGGCTTGAGTTAGACAATCATGGATTCAAGAGAACCTATTCTAAGATGGTTCAATCTGGATCAGGTGGATTCCTGGTGTTAGGTCATAGCTTGCATGCTCCATCGTGGATTGCAATAATATTTTGACCTGAATGGTTGTCATCTCATCGGAAGGGTCTTGCGGGATTAGTGACCCCAAGGAGGCCATAGTGTCTACAAAATGATTTTATGATCGAGGGAGTGCCTCGATATCATACCATTCAAGCTATGCCAAGAATTTGTCCACAAGGGCTTTGTAGACCTACATAACTAGGCATTTACATTGGAATACCATTTTGACTTGATTGATAATTAACAGTGAATTACCAAAGATGTTTAAACATTTAATGTTCATGGTGATTGTTATCTGAAGACCTATGAGTAAGGATTCATATTCTACATTGTTGTTGGTGCACGAGAAGTCTAATTTAAATGATAGAGGCATTGGATCCCCTTGCGGTGTGAAGAATACAATTCTCGTGCCACCTCCTTGCTCACATTTAGAACCATTGAAGAATAGGGTCATGTCGCCTGTGACTCAAGCTCATTAGAATATGGCAATTCTAAAACATGGAAGACCCCATCATCATGTAGTTCTATGGTTAGAGACTAATTGTCTTCAAGAGGAGCCTCTACTAGTTTATTGGTGATGACTTGACCTTTTATGGATTTATGTCCAATGAATTCTATGTCAAACTCCGTCAACAACATGATCCATTTTGTCGTGTGGCTACTATGATAAGTACGACTCATCATGTATCATAATGGATTCTCCTTAGACACAAAATATGTCATATTGCTGAGCATGTAGTGGCATAGCTTTTTGGTAGCAAACACCACTAACAAGCACAACTTCTCAACGTATGCATAGTTAAGTTCATAACTAACCAGGGTGCAGCTACGATAGTAAGTAGCCTGTTCTTTGTGTAGTTCATTTTTTTGGGATAGCATGGCACCTAGTGCCACCTCAGTAGCTGAGATGTATAAGTAGAACGACACTCCTGGTCTAGGTGGTGTCAATATTGGCAATGAAGACAAGTATTGTTTAATGTCATAAAAGGCTGACTGGCACTCGTCATCCTAGTGAAATGCTACCCCCTTGTGCAATAATTTATTCATGGGTCGGCACTTGTCAGATAGCTACACTATGAAGAACTTGATTGACATGTCCATTCCCTACAGACTTCTGAGTTGCTTGATGGTAGTTGGGGGAAGCATTTCAAGTATTGCCTTGACTTTGTGTGGTTCTACCTTGATTCCTCTCTTTGAGACTATGAAACCCAAGATATTTCCATATGTGACGCCAAATACGCACTTCTTGGGGTTTAGTCTTACTTTATGTTCAATGAGGTGATCGAGGATCTTGCTTAAGTCATTGAGATGATCTGGGCGCAAAAGAGATTTGGCCAACAAATCATCCATGTAATATTCCAAATTTTTATGCATGTGATCATGGAAGATGTACGTCATGGAACATTGGTAGGTGGTGCCAATGTTTTTAAGGCCAAAGGGCATGACCTTATAACAAAATGTCCCCCAAGGCATTGTGAATGCCATTTTTAGTTGGTCCTCGGGATTGATATGAATCTGATTGTATCCCAAGAAACCATCCATGAGGGAAAGCATTTCATGGCCCATTGTAGCATCTACCAACATGTTGATGCTAGGCAAGGGGAAATCATCCTTAGGACTCGCTTTGTTTAGATCTTGAAAATTAGTGCATATGCGAATCCTTTTGTCGAGATTTTTGACGGGCACCATGTTAGACAACCATGGTGGGTAATCCACGCAGATGACAAACTATGCATCCAACAAATTTTGTAGCTCATCTTTGACCATTAAGGCTACTGTTGGATGCATCTTACATAGTTTTTTTTTTACTAGCTTGATTTTTGGATCAAGCGTTAGATAATGCTTGACTAGCTACAGGTCTAGCCCTAACATGTCTTTATAGGACCATGCAAAAACCTCCTTCTTCTCTTTGAGAAGGGCAATGTAGTCATCTTGCTCTTCGAGGGATAAACTTACCCCCAACTTGATGATTTGCAAATTCATTGGATCAGAGTCGATGTCTATGTCAGTCATCTCCTCGACTGACATGTGGGACCCGTCCTCCAACTAGTATGGAGTTGGGATTAGGTGGATATCATTTTCTGAATTTAGATCATCGTTCAAAATGTCAAGTTCCTCTTCAGCATGGAAGACATCCTGAGTCTGTCCTGGGGTGAAATGGAACATCCCACCTCAAGTCCAGTACTCTGATGGGGATGGCGGTGTGTCAGTGCGATCCCAGTCTATAGCATCTAGGTCTAGATGCAATGACTATGTTGGGTCAGCTAGATTATGGATGGGGGTGTTTAAATCAATGGATATCATGTTTATGAAATGATTTTGGTCTCCATTACCATGGGTGTGGTTGCTCGGACATCCTAGATGATCTTTGTGCTCTAGATTTGGCTCTGTGGGTACTGGCACAAATGGATCGACCCTATGTGTGGATAATAAGACAGGGTCTACCCTAGGCACTGATGGCTCTATAGGGTATCCAAGCGGAAGATGTTATCTGTATACTTGGAGTGGCAGGTGCAGTAATTGGTCCAACTGTGCCTGTTTTATGTGCCACCTATGCCTTGGCCCTATGTGTAGTTGTTCAAACAAGTCGTCTATGTCAAAGGGACATGGCTGCTATTGCATATGATTGAGAAATGCCATCTTAGTTTCATATTCATAATCACTGTCGAAGATCTAAAGGCCTTCGTTGGCTCCAACAGCTGTTTGCAACATATGAGGCTCATCTTGCTGAAGAAAATTAATGTGGTCCCATCGAGGTTGTTCCACTCTTTGCGAGGGGACCTGATGCTCTTGAGGTGGCATATGCTCGATTGGAGCATCCAAAGGGAACATTGTCATGAAGATCTCCTGATAATCATCCATGGGGGTCACTTGTGAATGATTGCTATCAGACTCAAAAGGGTCCCAAAGGTGCTACCTCATATTATGACTTGTCTTTTGAAGACCCTTCTTGGTCTTGTCTATATCCCTCTTGTAGATGAGTCCTAGAACTTTCTCCCTTTTTGATTGAAGGGAAAGGGTTGTTAAGGTCAACCAGGTTGGTTGTTAGCAATGGGAGATAATCCCTAAATGTGTACGTTGTGTTAGGATTGGCATATGGATCTAATGCCAACCCATCCTTGTTGCCTATCCCTAGGCCTTGCATATTCTCTACCAAGATGTCCAGGGGCAGGGGGTGGTTAAACCCTACTCCTTGCTCATACCTTCCCAACCCATATCCATGACAACTACATTGGCCAAGATATCTCAAAGCAAAATCTAGGTTGGACAAATAGTTGACATCCTCAAAAAAGGGCTCTTCATCTTCATCTTCTTGCATGTAAGGTTCAATGCCATTATCCAAGCCCCCATAAAAAAAATTTGTATTATTGGATGGGTAACCTAGAGGAACCATAGATTTGATGGGGAGTCAAGGTCTCCGCATGTCCTACATGGACTCAAGTGCGGGTGTTGCTACAATGTTCCACACTAGATACTCCCCCAGGCCTATGTTGGCCATCTCAATGGTGATCATTTGAGATTGAGGGGGAGCGAATGGGAGTTCTTCCTGAGTCCACTCCATGTAGGGTGAACTAGGCATCTCGACTTCCATTCAGCTAGGCATCTCTTCGGTAGATATGGTTGAGACGAGGGGTGGTTCATATTCTAGGGGTTTCTTTCCCTTGTCCTTTGGTGTGGCCCCCATATGTGGCGTCGTTGGTGAAGGACTAGATAAGGAAGATGGACCCAATTGGGGATTTGATGGACTTGTCAATGGGGATGCCTACAGAATCAGACCCTATTTAGATGGATTCAACTAAAAATCCAAATGCGTTTATGGAAGGGTCGATTACAACATTAGCTGCAACGTATTGCAGTACTTGAAGGGCTCTAAGTCTACTGGGACTACATGCACCTGTACTTCAAATGTATACTTTAGGCACTGATGAGCTATTTAAGGGACACACTTCATGTTCCTGATCCAAGGTCGTCCCAACAAGATATTATAGGCCATCTCACCTTCCAACATGTGGCACAATGTATGAATAGTCTTTTTTCCCACTTGGATGGGTAGGACAATTGTGTCGACCATTGAGCATATCACATCATTGAATGCTCGAAGAGTATAGGTGAAGGCCATGATGTGAGATGTCAACAACTTCAGATGTTGCAATGCTACTATTGTAATTATATTACTGGATGATCCAGTGTCCACCAACACCCTCTTATATGGAATCCCGTTGACCCATGCAATGACGTGCATGGGTGGATCCGCCACATCACCAGTCATTGATTTCAATTCATATTCTCTAAAGATGATGACTAGTTCTATACATTGTTTTACATGTCCCATGAAGTTGTTGAAAGAGTTTGCTTCATGGGGCTGCAACTCGATGGATTTTAATATCTCCATTAGAGCCTCCCGATGGGGCACTGATTGTTGAATGAGCTCGTATATGGAGAGCCTAGCCGACGTGGTCCTTAGAATTTGGGTAAGTATAGTTAAAATCATGGGCACTGGTCTAGGTGGGGGAGGTTGCGTAGGGTGCTGTTGAGGTTGTGACGTTGATGGAACCTCTCCTGTGGCCGGCACATGGGTAGTTCCTGGGTAGTTCCTATTCCTAGTCACTATGCTTATCATCCCTACATACCCCTACATGGGGCAATTATGTGTCACCTCATTGACTTGAAGGGGTTTTTCCTATGCATCATGGGCAGGTAGGGGGTCTCTGAAGACTCCCATCTATTGGTTTTTTTGTGCTATGGGGTTGTCCACTGCCAGCGTCTTGTTGTCGATTAGGTCTTGCACCAAGCCTTTAAACTTCCAACATGCATTAAGGTCATGTATCTTCCATCTATGGAACCTACAAGACAAGTCCTCCCTATACCCCTTAGGCTTTGGCACATTGGGTTCTATGGTTTGAATCTTGGGTAGGTTGATCAAGTTTTGCACTAAAAAGTGTTCAAACAAGGAGTCCCTGGACTCTGTGTAAGGTGTGAATTATTGCCTAGGGCGACGCTGCTGATTTTGTTATTGCCTCTAATTTTCTCTGTCATAAATATTAAGAGGCACCGCCTGATAGTTAGCCTTTTGGGGCTATGTCGCTTATGCAGGCTTAGGGACATTTATAGCAACTTGATTAACCATAGTGGGTTTTTGTTGCGTGGTCCTTGTTTTGGTGTTCTTAGACCATTATTTCTTCTTTGGTTTGGAAATCTCGCCATCCTGTATCTTGATCTCCTCAATTATTCTGGCTTGTGCCAGAGCTTCCTCTAAAGTGGCATATTGTTGTAGCTGCAATAGCACGGAGATCAATCTCAAACAACTCTTTGAGAAAATTTGGGTCAGGTCGGACATGGGAGGGAGGTAGGATAGCTTTGAAAGCAATGTCCTCCATCGGTTCCCATATGTCGCCATGGTTTCTTCCTTATACTACATGAGGCTAGCTAGGTCACTTAGTGACACATTTTTATTGGTGTTGAAGGCAACACATTCGAGGAACACATCCACTAGTTGATCCAAGTTACTGATGCTATGTTTTGGCAACTGAGTGAACCAATCCGAGGTAGGGCCTATAAATGTGGTTATAAATGTTCTTAGCAAAAAAGCATCATTGTATTGAATGCAAAAGCATTGGCTCAGGAATCTAGTCACATGCTCTTGGGCATACTCCTCTCCTCCAAAGAGTGCCAAATGGGGCAGTTTAAAGTGTTCAGGGTATGGGGGTTCCGGCATGGACGGATGCACAGGGTGACTGCGAAGTTGGTGTAAAGTGGAATTTTGGGGCCTAGAAGTCTTGGTCTCCATAGACTCTAAGCACTCTAGCAGTGTTTTATATGTATCGAAGGATTTGATCTCTTCCTCCTTGGTTTTCTCCCACTATGGGTTACGGGGAACTTGAGGTCTATGGAGGGGTAGCTGGAAAGCACCCCCCTACCTTGGTAGGGCGTTTCAGCCCGCTCTTCTTCTTGATCATACTCCTCATAGTCTTCTTGAGGAGTGCCTAGGCGAGACCTATAAACATAGGTGGGTGCTCGCGGAGGGTGCCCATCATTTTTTCTGGGAGTGGCCTCCCACTCAGGCCTAGGAGGTCTTGGAGGTAATATTTGATAAGGTCACGGGGACCTGTCTCGCACCAATGGGTTGTGGCTCTCATACACTTCTACCTTATGTGTGCGAGGGGTTGGGACATTCTCAGGCATAGTGTTCTAAAGCAATTTGGTTGTCTGATGCCCAATGCACTATTTGCTAAGGTGATACAAATGCTCTAACTATTTTTGGTCTTTCCTAAGCTGCATGATTTGCGTTTGGCGGGTGGTATGTTTGGCAAATTCCAAGTCAATTTGTTCCACCATCTTGTGTTTAGGAAGCCTAGATGCCTCTCCTACATGTCTATCTCGTTCATGGTGATCCAATATCCCTATGGGTTTCTTTCGTTGATTGAGTTTAGCGACATTCACCTGAGGCTCTGGCCCCAGTGGGTGATCCTGATACATAGCAGGTGCAGAGGCGCATTGCTCCCGTGTTGTGTATTGCTCTTGAGGAATGTAGTGGTCTTCCTCGTACTCCATTTTGTATGTGTGAAAGGGACGGGCAGAATTGGCTTGCCCTATCTGAAGAGCCTTGTGCTTTGGATTTGGCCTAGTGTTTTTGATAGTAATAAGGGGTAAAGTAGGGATGACGAAATCATGTGGCCCCTCCTTATGGACCCTATGTTGCTCTAGCAATTCCTAGCATGGCGACCACTCATAAAGAGTGTCTAAGGGAGCCCTCCTATCTATGTTGAGTGCCACGTGTATGGCCTCCTCCTGAAAGGGTCTATGCTGAGTGGGGGTGCCCCTCAAAGAGGTGCCTCTATAGTCATGTTCTGTAATGGCATGATGTGGACTATCTTGTGTGTTAGGATGCCAAGGCAATATGACCAAGTCCTCAGGACTATATCGGAGGTGACTTGTCCCCCTTTGTGCACTCTCTGCAGCTCCTTCCTGTGATTAGGCTCGGCTATGGGTGTACACCATGGTGATGTTTACCTAAATATGTGTACATTTTTATCTTATTTAGGATTTCTTATGCTATACTAAATAGAAGGGAAACACATAATTAAAGCAATGATTATCTTGTTTATAGATTAAATGTTTGCCCTAAATCTGGTTCAGTGTGTTTTGATGTTTGTTTTGACAACTTTGTAAAGAAAATTTTGTAATAAATGCAATATGATAGCTCTTATGACTACCAAAAAATTTTCCCCTTTGATATACCACTGCCAGGCCATTATACCAAACCTATCTATATACCCACCCTTATGTGAGGGATACTATAGGTATGTGAGAGCAGAACAGTACGTGGAACATAGGCCGTACGGAAGGGGAATCACTCTGTTTATGACACCTACCATAGAAGACTTATCCTCATGCACTGGGAATAACCCTTGCTACACTTGGTTAGATTTCATCAGGATTTACGTCTAGCAATAGTCACGATCGGGGTTATGTATGCAATATTTCAAGCCAAGGTGGTGATGAAATCCACCGTTGGTCTTGATCAAGGGTTGGGGTTTTACGACCAACTCCTTGTTGTTTAAATTACCACATGGTGTATGGGGTTCTTTTTAATTTGCATAAATGAATAAAACAAGCATTCAAACTCTTCTATGCAAAGCAAATAACCAAAAAATAGAAAATAGAAAGCAAAAAATGACAGAAGGTGTTTAGGACCCCTACCTCTTCTCTGCCCAAATCGGGTGCCTCTAAATTTTTGCGTTGAAATTGCATAGAGAGCTATTCATCCCTGGGTGAAACAAATAACAAAACTGTATTCGTCATAGGGTGGGGTAAATTCCCATTTGTCCCTGGGTAAGACAAATTCTAGCTCTGTACTCGTCATAGATTGGAACGAACAGCAGTCCAACGTTTGAAAACTTGGTACCTGCAAGCAAAAACAAGCAACTTTTGATCAAAAATTTAATCTTAAAATCAAGGGAAAAATGTCCCACCATGATCACTACTGAAAGCACGAGGATATAAAAAAAAATATATGGAAATCCCAAAGTGCGATGTGTGCAAAAGCGAAATGTAATGCTAAGCCCTATGAACATAAACACATGAAAGGAGAAACATAAACCAATAGAAACAAGATAGAAAGAAAATTTTGAGTACAACCCTTTTCATTAATTTTATTTATACATCATGTTACAATACATCTCCTCCATTTTGGGGACTAGGAGCGTTAAGTATGGCTCTATTACACCGCGGATTGATACGCTTTCTTTCGCATGCCCACGTGTAAAATGGACGAACCAAATATCGCCACCACTTGCATTGATGAGTATTGACTCCTTTCTTCTCCTCTAATGTTGATACCCTATGTTCAAGGAAACAAAAAATAGTCAGTAGCACTTGTAGATAAAATGAAACATGCAATCCCCAAGCCTACGGTCAGTGTATGCATAAAATGATTAAAGCGATAACTAAAAAATATCATAATGAGATTAAAATTTGATATAAGCAATAAAACCTTACTAGGAAGCCACTGCAAAAGGAACAGTCTAGAAATTTTGCATAGATTTCTAATCGCTCTAGGGTGGGACGATTAGAACTGTCACAACATGTCCAAGAGCCACCTTTTAAATGTCAGGTCCAGAAGCCTTCGAATCACTTGCAAAGTTGGATTTAGGTAAAACGGGGTATTTCGGGATGACCCAGATGGTCATATTTTGCCAATTCAG
The DNA here is from genome assembly GCA_028583015.1 of Wollemia nobilis. Taxonomy (NCBI): domain Eukaryota; kingdom Viridiplantae; phylum Streptophyta; class Pinopsida; order Araucariales; family Araucariaceae; genus Wollemia; species Wollemia nobilis. The sequence continues at coordinate 104,994 of JAQPPZ010004357.1, read as the reverse complement.
CCTCTATCACCCAAAATATGATGATGCTACCTGCGTGTTAGTGAAAGCGGGAAATGATAAAAGCATGATCAAAACTTGTCAGAATCACATGAAATTTAAATTACAGCATATGTAAACAACCTAGAATCAAATGCAAAATAAAAATCAAGGAAATCTACCATATATTTCTAATCACTATGGGGTAGGGCGATTAGGACTGCGATAGTTTAGGTGGCACCCGGGGGTAGGACGCCTGCCGTTTGGGACTCTGTTTCGGCACAAATCCACTTGGGATAGGTCCAAAACCTCTTATGAGGTTGTGTCAACAAATTTGGTGGGATATTGTGGCCAAATGTTTGGATTTGGGTCCAGATTGTGCTTCCAATAATCACCCAATAACCTCCCTCCAAAAGAGAGATCAAGGATGTGAAAGCACAATCGATGGGTGAGGATATAATTTGGCAGCACTTGGTTGCTCCAAAAGCTCCTCTCTATTCTTATTTTTTGGGTGATAATACTCACCAATTTATAGACCTAGGGTCTCTCTCTTTGAATGTGCATGCGAGGGTGCCACTTGAGTTACTTGTCCTATTTTGAGAGAAAATATTATTCCTCGATTTAGAGTCTCCTTGTATGAGGCCTCCAAAATCAAAGACATGCATGACTGAAGTCTCTCTCCTTGATTTGAAGTCATTCCTCATAATTGCATGGCCTAAAGCTGCAGTTAACTAGTGGACCTTTTGAGGTTTGACTTTTTGCCAGTCAAACCTTCTATTCACCCCACCCTAGGATGAATGCTGATATTCATCCCAAGGTGGGACGAATACCATTTTGTAATCATCCCAAGGTGGGACGAGTAGGGAGAAAAGTTCCAAAAAGATGCCAAATTGACCTCTGACCTTCCAAACTACTGTGGGAGGGTTAGGACCACTATTTAACCTCTAGGGGATGCCCTAGGGGCTGTGTGTGTCAATGGGATCAGTGTTTATCGTCACATAATCAAATTGGTGCTGTTTTGGTGTCTACAGCGGGTTTCATAACTAATTAATTTTTTGCTAATGTAATAATTAGCATGCTCTCTTTTCTCATCATCAAGTTGAGCTAACATAGCTCCTAAAGAAAAATTTGAAGCATAAATATACAAGATAAATGGGCGATCAGGTTTAGGTGGTGAAAGTACAGGTGGGTTAAGAAGATATTGTTTGAGGAGTTCAAATGCTTCCTTACATTCGTCGTCCCAATGGAAAGAGACATCCTTCTTAAGAAGCTTAATAAAGGGTCCAATTTTATCCGCCAGCTTATCGATGAAGCGATGGATAGCTTGAAGCTTACCTTGTAGACTCTGTAATTCAGATATATTTGTAGGTGTGGGCATATCAGTGATAGACATAATCTTGAGAGGGTCAATTTTGATGCCACGTAAAGAAACTATAACCCCCAATAATTTACTTGACTTAACTCCAAATATACATTTGGTTGGATTCAATCGGATAAGATATTCCCTTAACCGATCAAATATTTTTCTCGTCATCTAAATAGTCATCTTCTTCAGTAGAAAAAGCTATAATGTCATCTACATAATCATGTAGTATATCATGCATCATATCATGAAAGATATAAGCCATGGCTCGTTGATAGGTTGCACCTGCATTCTTCAAACCGAATGGCATCACTTTCCAACAGAAAGTCCCCCAAGGGGTAGTAAAGGTTGTTTTAGCCTAATCTTCAAGAGCTATCCTGATCTGATTATAACTATAAAATCCATCCATTAAGGATATAATTCCACTCCCAGTAGTAAAATCAATGATCTGATCCATATTGGGAAGGGGAAAATTGTCTTTAGGGCATGCAACATTAATATCTCTAAATTTTGTACAAACCCTAATCTTAGTAGCTTCTTTCTTAGTTATTGGAACTACATTCGGATCCATTCAGCATAATCAATGGCTTGTATAAAAATAACATTTAGGAGTTTTTATAACTCCCCTTTGACTAGTAAGGCCACTTTAGGATGCATTTTTCTAAGCTTCTGCTATAGGTTTAACATCCGAATGCGCTACTAGGTGATGCATAACTATGGAAGGGTCTAAACCTGGCATATATTCATATGTCCAAGCAAAAACATCTTCATATTCTTTAAGAAATGCAATGTATTTATCCTATTTTTCTTGACTCAATTCTGATCCAATGTTGATTATTTGAGGGTGATCGTTGGTTCCAATGTTAATTTTTATGACATTTTCTACTTCCATGTGTAGATCTCTCTCAAAATTAGGTGGGGTCGGTGAAACACCCAATTCTTGTAGTTCTTCCAATGTTAGCTTGGATAATTCATCTTGAGGATTCATGGCCTCAAGATGGGCTATACTAGGTATAGAGCCATTAAAATAAAATCCATTATGTAATAATTCCTCAATGGAGACATCTTGAGAGATGTCTCCCTCCAACTCATCATCAAATTCAGTGATCATATTAGGATACGATATAGATAGCATATTACATGTGAATGTCTTATTCATTAAACGCAAAGCATCGCGTTCATCTAAATAATCTTGGTAACATATAAGATGGTCATCATCCTCAAATGGGAATGGCTGACCCTTACTATAAAATAGGCCCACACCACATCGGGCGGGCCACACTTCTACCTCAAAAGGTTCTTTCATACCATTCTGGAAAGGTCACAAACCTTTCCCTTTATATCCCAATTTAAGCATTATAGGTTTGTCTTTAATATACTCATTAGTAAAATAACATCGAGCATATCCATCATAATGCGTTCTGATGTTTATGGGTATTCTACCCCAATCATATACCTTATAAATAAAGGCACAACTCCCAACTTGGTAAATATTTCCCATAGGTTGTGGGAGGCCCAAGGTATGAGGAGATGGTGGCAAATTATTTAAAATAAGGGAATCTTGCATAGAAGCATTCATTTCTTCTGATATAAGAATTTTAGATAGATCGGGTAAGAGCTCTTCAGTAAGAGCATAAGAGGTAGAAGGAACATTCCCTACGTATTTCGATGCAAAAAATACAAATTTGGTGGATGTAGATGGTATAGAGGTTTTGATAGATGGATCTATTAAAGGTATGGAAGTCATAGGAGTAGAACAAGAGACATTGGTTGTGGGATTAGGATCTTTCTTAGGTCCTAATGCGGTTTGTTCTAAAGATGGTTGAGCTATATGTGGGGGTACAATTGATGGAGAAGTAGATAACATTGTGGGTGTGAGTTTCACATGTTTAGATGGATAATGGGAATTAGGATGTGTGGATGACAAAGCAGGGCAAAATTGAACTCCAATAGGTTCTACTAAAGCACACATATCAAATGGTCTTGGATCGCCATAAATGGTAACCAACTGATTCTTAAATTTGAACTTAACACATTGATGTAAAGTTGATGGAACATCTCACATCGTTTTGATCCAAGGATGACCCAAGAGTATATTGTACGATGCAAGGCAATGTACAATAAACACGATCGTATCCAAGGTTCTTGGACCAACCTACAATGGAATGGTAATAACTCCACACGTTTCTTGTGTTTTTTCATTGAAAGCTTTTATGATCATATCAGTTCTTTTCATTTCATTACTTCTAAACCCAAATATTTTGTAGAAGTCAAAAGTGCAAATTTTTAATGATGAACCATTATCAATCAGAACTCGTTTGATTGCTACATCTCCAATTAAGGTAGTAATATACAAGGGGTTATCTTTATGTAAACTATGTTGCGATATGTCTCTATCCCAAAAGTCAATATAATCAACTTCATGAGTTATTATAGTATCGGCCATGGCTTCAAGTTGAATATATTGTGGTACCATCATCTGACTTAATGTGAGCTTTAATTCATCTCTATATGTAGGAGAAGATCTTAAAAGGTCCAAGAGAGAAATTCTAGCTATAATATTTGATAATTGTTCATTAATATTATAAGGACATTTAGGTTGAACATTAGGTGAATAATTCCCTTTATTAGAAACCTTAAAAAAAAATGGAGCTGATCGACCATTTTGAATTTGATCTTGTTGAGAATTTTGAGCTTGTTGTCTAGTAACAGCTCCAATGGTACCCACAATATTATTATGTGGATGATGAATGGGTCTTGGTCTAGCGTTTATAGCTAGCTCATTAGAAAGTAATTGGTGAGACGATGGTCTAGTAGTGACTCTTCTTGGAAATGGCTCTTTTGGAACCATATAACTTGTGATAGGGTGAATAGGATCTGATTCATCTTTAGAACTATTCGATTGATTTGATGTGATTTCCATATCACTCTTAGTCTCGTATTCTATATCACTAAGATCGGGTATCTGAATATTATATAGAGGCCTGGTTGTAACCATGGATAAAGTTGTTTCAAATATTTCTAGATCATGAATAGGTAAATGCCCACTAATAGTTCCTACATATCAGGTAGGAGGAGGGAAATTATGACATTCAACTTGATTAGCCACCTCCTTACCATGTTTTGGTAAGGGATGTTGAAAGATGTCCAATGATTGATTAGCATTCTGATTCTGGTTTTGTAGGGTGTTCTTTTGAACATTATTAGGAGGATGTTTCTTAGGTTGAAAGGCTTGCACCTCCATCTCATTGTTATCAATCAAGTCTTGTATTTTATGTTTTAATATTTTACAAGAGTTGGTAGTGTGTCTAAGTTCTCTATCGAAGTCACAGTGTAAATCTGCTCTATATCCAAGTATAGTTGGATCAGGTTCCTGAATATTTGGTAATTGAATCAAACCTCATTCTAATAATTGTGGTACACTAGTTGATAAAGGTTGATGTAACTTAGTAAATTCTCGAGGAGGTCTATCAGGAGGTTTCAGTACAAACTTCTCCGCTGCCTTCGTAGCATTAACATTAGTAGTATTTCTGCTATCAATGACTCTATCACCCACAACTTGTTTATTCTTATATTGATTTTTGGATGTTTTCTCATCGTCTCTCTTTTTAAGTTGGCCTCTCTTAATGAGAACATCTTCCACTCTTCGGTCTAAGTCTATAGCCTGATCGAAGGTGGTCAAGGTAGCAGTTGATAATTTGTAAGATAGTTGCTCTTGTAAATTATTAATAAATATGTCCAACATCTCCCTATAAGGTAACACAAAGTGTAATTTTCCTATCAACTGTCTCCACCTAGCTAGAAAATCAGCAAAGCATTCCTCTGTACCTTGTTTTAAGTTATACAAATCTTTAATGGTCACATATCTTTCGATATAGGAACTAAATTGATGAACAAAAGACTCGACAGTTTCTTCAAAATTCCTCAAATAATTAGTGGGTAATTGATAATACCATTCTAATGCCATTCCTCCCAAGCTTTTAGGGAACATTTTTAGTAATAACAAGTCATCATGTGATATATCATGACATGCTATCCTAAACATACGAAGATGCTCTATGGGATATTTGGTTCATTTATATATAGGAAGAATAGGCATAGGAAAATTTTTAGGATACGACTGTGCTACGACTATAGGATCTAAATGTTGACTACACATCTCTTGATAATTGTACAAGGGATGGTAGGGATCTATCTGGTCCATGCGGGAAACTAACTGTTTCACCACGGCTTCCATATTGCTAGTTTGTTCACCATATTGGTTCGGTGGCACATAGGTATGGGATTTATGAGCGTATGATGGGGTGACACAAGGATTAGATGTTATATTGCTATTATGCAAAGTGTTGGTAGGAAGAGTATTATGAAGGGGATTTGTAATAGTATTATGTTGTACCTTAGATTGTTGGTAATTAGTGTTTGGTTTTGTTTTGGGTTTTTGTTGATTTAAGGTATGTTGATCAAGAGCTTGGTGAAATAGAGCAATAAATGATGGTTTATTTTGTGCGGGAATGACTCTAGGCTTGTTAACAGACACTTTAGATCGTTGGGTAACCTGATGTTGTTGCATGCTCTGGATCGAAGCTACTATATCCAAATTGGATGGTCTAGCTTGATCACTCTCTTGGTCAATAAAAGACAAGGGATTAGTGTGTGTTTGAAATACTTCTTCTAGAGTTGCTTGAGTGTCACTAATTTGATCGTTGTCCATATGGGCTGCTCTATTAAAAACACCAATATTAGTGTTAATGAACTTCCAGAATTGTTCCATGTTCTCAAAAGTGATAGCTCCTCCCGAAGACATTTCCTAAAACAAGCTCTTCTTCTTGTTGGTCTAGGGTTTCTTCTTCCTGAAATTGGTCCTCAGGAGGGACATTTTGGTCAGTTAATGGTCTTCCTAACCAATCTTCATCTTCTTTGGTTTGTTTTCCATTCCTAAGTCTAGGCATTGTGCTAAACTTAGGTTTTAGCAAATATATATACTTATATATATATATATATATATATATATGTGATAGGGTTGAGAGGTATATATTTTAACTATATACCTACTATAATATTTTAAAAGGAAATGTTTTGTTGTTTTTTGTTTTTTTTTTGTGATTTTATTATATTATTATTTTGCGAGAAAAAATAACAAACAACATGCTAGTTGTAAGAAACAATAGTAGAAAGAATCACGTAGCTTTCTATGAATAGTTTATGGATATTATTGATAGGGTCAAGTTCATCAAGAGTCATGAAATGCTCCTTTTCAAATTGGAAGTTGTTTTTCAAGAACTTGACAAAGTGTGCTATGGTAATATGATCTATTTTAGACTTTGACATGTAAAAATAAAGTTCATGGCAATGCTCTCGATACAACACAGCTCTAGGAACTCTATTCCATCTCTTTCTATCCATAAGAACAACTTATTGATCCTCTACACAAGATAGAAATTTATGTACTACAACTGCGTTCTCAAGGTATTCCTCAAAGGTGTATAATTTAGAAGACACAAGTGCTCTTTTATCGGCTAACCACCTATGGCAAGCTCTCTGAAGTTCATGATACAAAGTCACCTGATCAGGATCTAGGATTCTATCTAGGACAAACCTCTTAATTTTCCTAAGTTCTACAGATCTAGATTCAATAATACCCAATCTCCTATCAAGTTCGTCCCACAAATGTTGGGCTCTATATGTTTGAGGTACTCTAAGCATAGAAGTAATATCTATGACCATTAATTGATTTTCAACATTTATGGAGACATCTCGTCTTCTATTATAATATACCAAGTATGATATGCAAATTTAACAGTCTTCTAATGATTCTAGATGTTCTTAATAATGTATTTTTTATTTTATTATTTTCAAAAGGTGTTTTTAGTTTCACATCGGGTTCACCAAAATGTATCACCCAAATTTTTCACACCCTTACCTTTAGGCTAAAGGATCCATACCCGAAAGGGGGGTGAGAAAAGGATGGAATAATACCTCAGATGGAGAGGCCCTTTGAAGGTCACGCCTCTCGAGGGAGGGGTATAAAGGTGAATTTTTGATGGATGGTGGGGTTCACCAAGAAAATTTTGAGTGGCAATTTCCACGCCTAGGTTGAGAATGAATTTTGATTTATTTGTTTTATGTTCAATCATTTAGATTCCTAGGTTGTCCAAAATGAAGCTAAGCTATTCTATATGAAGATTTTGATTTATATAAATACAGTAGACATAAATGAATCCTAATGTGATTGAATACAGAGAATATATAAAATGGAGAAGAATACACCTAATTTTTGATGTCTGATGAAGATTCTGAAGATTGTATGAGTCCGGATCATCCCAGATATGATAGGATCATTTGTAATTGTACATAATCATCCCAAATCATAGGATATCATCTGAGATCACCCAAGATCGTCAAGGACCTAACGAATTCATCAAGAAAATTTGTTAGAAACCTACAATCAAGAAAACAAACACCAAAAACCAAAAATACAATTGCAATAATGATATAAAATGATAGAAATAATAGTATAGATGTTCGAATGATAAATCTAGATAGCAAATTAAATGAGATGCACTATTTTAGAAACTTATTTTGAATTTTATCATGCAATTATGCTAAATGAGGTGAACTCCAAGATGCAAGACAGAAGTAAATTAATCTAATGCACCAATAAAAATAGAAAATGAGATAGAGAATGTAAACTCAGGGCTATGATTGCCCCCAAGCTGAATTGCAAACCAGATCGTCTGTAATTGTACAAGATCGTCACCAATCTTGACAAGATCGTCTAGAATTGTAGTTGAATCGCCTACGACGATCTGAGCTACCTCTGGCTAAAACAAAGTGAAATCTTGTAACAAAACTTTAAAACACAAGTGCGAATGATAGGAGATCACAATAAAAACTAAAATTGTAGAGAAATAATCAGTAATGGAAACCAGGTAGGGAGTCAGGGGGATAAACTAGAAAAATCCTAGTTTATATAGGATTATAGGGAGGTTATGAGGTTGGGAATCATACCAATCTAGGAGATCCTCAAAATGGAAATCTCCAACCACATAGACATGCTTCTACAAAATTTGGATAGGTCGTTGGAACAGAAGCTAATTCCAAAATTTTGGTTTTGTGATGAAATTGTCTGGACGTTCTATTCCAGACGAATTCATCCTCTTTGGGACGATATCTTCAGATCGACGATGATATTGTCCAACGGTCACAAAAACCTCTAAAAATGGTATGAAAAATGAGGCAAGCGGTTAACGGGCGGTTTCGAGGTTAAAATTCAAATTTTTACTTTTTACTGATGGTTTAACTATGCCAATTTTAGGGTGTTACAATGGGTCTTTCAGAACAAATTGAATGAATATAGATAGATAGTTAGAAACAAAGAAATATTGGTGTGCAAAGGCTATGCACAAGTTGAAGGTATTGACTTTAAGGAAACCTTTGCACCTTTGGCTAGACTAGAGGCAATTAGAATGTTTCTGGCTTTAGCAGTTTACAAGAATTTCAAAGTTTATCAAATGGATGTAAAATCAACATTTTTGAATGAAAAACTTGAATAAGAGGTTTATATTGAGCAACTAGATGGTTTTCAGCTTGGTGATGATCCCAACTTGGTTTTCAAGTTGAAGAAAATGTTATATGGATTAAAACAGGCACCTCATGTTGTAAATGTGAATAGGGTTCTCACTAAAAGCAGCTTAGAAAAATCTAGTTTTCTAGCCCTAAGTGTGAAAACCTAAAACTTTTGTCGACAAGTGTTGTCGACAAATTTTTTCTTCCTAACTCTCCTCCTATTTCTTCTCCTCTATTCCTTCCTTCTTATCCCTCCATTTCCTCTGTTATTCCTTCATTCCCCTTATCTCTCCAACTCCCTTCCCTTTATTCCTCCAACCTCCTTATCCCTCCACACTTCATTTTCCCTATTAACTCCCTTCTAAAGTTTGCATTATATAATGTGCATTATCCTATTAATGTAAAGGTTGAAGGGTGCAATTTTTTTAATAATTATTATTTGTTCGCTGCATGTTTAATAATTTTGAATTACGTTTCATGCTTTGTCTAAGAGTGCACCCAATTTGATCACTAGTATTAGAGCCAGTCAGCCCGGACATGGTTCTCAAGGTAGATTTCGATAGCAGTCGAGGCAAAGTCAATCGGGCATGGTTCTCGAGGCAAGTGTTAGGCATGCAAAATGAGGTCACCAATAGAGCTTAGATCCCAAGGCAGATCATGAGCAGGATCAGGCATGAATCTCGAGGTGACACGTGGTAACGACATGAATCCTAAGGTGACACATGGCAGCAGCACAGATTTTGAGGCAACACGTGGTGGCTAGCGAGGTGCTGACTAGACAACACATGAATCGAGGCAGCTAATGTAGTGGAATGCAGATCGAAGTAGTTGACATGGTAGCAGATCGAGATGGTAGCTGACATGGCAGGTTCTCGGATCGAGGTGTAAAATTTTGCCACCTAGTAGATTTGCATTGGTCGATGGTTAGCTGACGTGGCGAGTTGTTATTGGCTGCGTGTGCGGCAAAAGAGCATGATTGACTGCCCGAAGGCAGTCGAATATCCCTCGGTGCATTTGGGTTGATAAACCCCGCCTGCGCTCCCACACAGCGCATGTGGGATAAAGGAATTTAAAAAAAAAAAAAACACACCATCGCATGATTTTATTTATATCCGCTTTCCCTTATCATGTCATTCGATCACCTAGCAGAGTTTGCTAGGGCATTTGTTCACGTAAAGGAGGTCCCGAGGTCGATTTTGTTGAGCAAGGTGCAGCAAAAGTATTGTCATTGTTGTCAACACAGACAGAAATTGATGCAGTTGAAGCAGTGGACAAGAATTCAGAAGTCAGTCAGAACAAGTATAGTGAAATTCCAGGAAATCAAAAGTGGGCCAGATTCAAAAATTTGCAAAAAAAGACAAGTAAGAAAACTGTCGCGATATCGCGACATGTTTTATGTCACGATTTCGCGACAAAAATGAGGAGAGAGAAGGCACAACCGAAAATGTCATGATTTCATGACAAAAATGAGGAGAGAGAAGGCGCAGCCAAAAATGTCACGATTTCACGACAAAAATGAGGAGAGAGAAGGCACAACCAAAAATGTCACGATTTCACGACATGTTGGAAGGAAAGAAGCAAAGTTGAAAAACTGTCACGATTTCGTGACAAGTTTGGAGAAGCAGCGCCAAGGACGAAAAGTGTCACGATTTCATGACAGTTTCGGAAGAAAAGCACTAAGGGTGAAAAGTGTCACGATATCGCGACACGTCGGGTTTTCGCGACCCGAAGAGGAGAGAGAATGTATGACAACAAAAGTGTAGCGATTTCGCTACATGTCAAAAGTCAAAGCACAAAGGTGTAGCGATTTCGCTACAAGTCAAAAGTGCAGAGCACAAAGGTGTAGCGATTTTGCTACAAGTCAAAAGTGCAAGAACACAAAGGTGTAGCGATTTTGCTACAAGTCAAAATGCAAGAACAAAGGTGTAGCGATTTCGCTACAAGTCAAAATGCAAGGCAACAAAGGTGTAGCGATTTTGCTACAAGTCAAAAGTGCAGAACACAAAGGTGTAGCGATTTCGCTACATGTAGGATTTTTGGAGGCTGCAACAAAGAAGAAGTGCCAAGTCAAAAAGTTGTAGCGATTTCGCTACATGTCTTGATTTCGCTAGTGCATGAAGCGAGAAATGTACGGATGCGAAAGATGTCACGATTTCGTGACATGTTGCATTTTCGTGGGCGAAAAGCAAAGAACAACGCTAAGGCAGAAAAGCGTCACGATTTCGTGACATGTTTCGATTTCGTTGAGGCTTGCGGAGAAAAGTGTACGACAGAAAAAGTGTCACGATTTCGTGACATGTTCCATTTTCCCGAAAGTGGAAAAAGGATAGTGCAAGGAGTGGAAAAAATGTGTCACGATTTCATGACATGTCCCATTTTTGTGAGCAAGAGGCAGAAAAGAGCGAGAGGCAGCGAATGTGTCACGATTTTGTGACATGTCTCATTTTCGTGGGTAGGAGACAGAAAAGAGCTGGAGGCAGCAAATGCGTCGTGATTTCGTGACATGTTCTATTTTCATGGGTGCATGCCAAGATAAGGTCGAGGAGGCGGAAAACGTCACGATATCATGACAGGTCAGGTTTTCATGGTCAACAGTCTAGAAAAAGTCAAATGGGCAGAAATGTCACGATATCGCGACAGGTAACAGTTTGGCGGGTAAAAGCCGAAGGAGCATGCACAGTGACAGGTGTCAAAAAAGTGCAAAGGAAAATCATGCAGCCAGTTACGTAAGAGTTAACTAGAGTCAGATCTGTAGTTACACAGTGACAGGTGTTGGAAAAAGCATAGAGGAAATTCATGCAGCCAACCATGTAAAAGTTAACTGGAGTTACAAGGGAAGTTTCGAAATAGCCGTATTTGCAGAATTCGAATAGCCGCATATGGAGAATCGAAAATGCATTCGAACAGCCGTATATGCAGAATCGTAAAAGCATTCGAACAGTCGTATATGCAGAATTCGAACAGTCGCATATGGAGAATCGAAAATGCATTCGAACATAAATTGAACAGTCGCACAAGCAGAATAAAAATTGCATGCACGTAGAGAAAGGAATTCGAACAGTCAGAGTATGTTATTCGACTGCATGCAAGATTAGAAAAGTCATAGAAGACGAGGAGTCTCGATGAGGAAAAGGGGTTATAAAAGGACAGTCATGCAGAGAATCAGGTTGCTGCTGTGAGAGTGAAATTACTATGAAAAGAGGGTTAGAAGAGGGCCAAGAGAGAAATAAGCAGAGCCGTGAGAGTGTGCAGAGTTTGTTTAATTGCAGACCAGTCAGGGTCGTGTAAACAGTGAAGACATTTTTATGTCATTATAATTGCTCAGAATTGCAGTCCAAGTTGGTGCTTGGTACTAGGGGTTGGTGCTCCTATCTGTTGCAGCAAAAAATTAAGGGGTTGGTGCTCCTTCCAGTGGATGTTGGTAAAGTGTTTGTAAAATTGGTATTTTGCACAGACTGGATTTGGATTGGAGTCCAAGCAGTCATTTTTGAGGAGTAGCCAAATTGGTGAACCTCGTTATATTGTGTGTTGTGGTGTGCTCTCTTGTTCAATTTGCTTTTCTGGTTTTCAAGTTCTCTTTGCTTCAGTTTTAAATGTTGTAGATTTGAATATTAATAGCTACACTGATTCACCCCCCTCTCGGTGTCATTGTGTGAATATCAATTGGTATCAGAGCAAGGTTTCTTGAACAAGCTTAATCAGCTAATGTGATCTTGGAAGAAACACAATGGCGGGTGGTGAAGGATTCTCATCCAACAAAGCTCCCTTGTTCGATGGAACTAATTACACTTTCTGGAAACTCGGGATGCAGACATATCTGAGTGCGTTGGGATACGACATTTGGGATTCTGTAGATAGTGGATACACAACACCCACTACTCCTCCAACAGATACTACTGAGAAGAAAAAATTTGAGAACAACTCCAAAGCAAAGAATGCCATAATGTGTGGGCTTGTAGACAGTGAACCGATAAGAGTCATGAGCTATAAATCGGCAAAAGACATGTGGGATAAACTGAAGAGCATCCATGAAGGAGACAACAAGATCAAGGAAGCCAAGCTGCAAACTCATCGAGCTCAGTTCGAAGCATTACAAATGAATGAAGATGAGAACATAGAGGCCTATATCCTTGAGAGTCAATGGAATCATTAATGCAATCAGAGGACTCGGTGAAGAAATTGATGATGCAGTTGTCATGAAAAAGGTTCTCAGAACACTTCACAAAAGATTTAACTCCAAAGTTTCTGCAATAGAAGAGGCGAAAGATCTAAACAATTTTAGCATGGATGAGATGCATGGTTCCTTGACTGCATACGAAATGAGAATAGGACAAACTAAGCCTATAGACAGAGAAGCTGCTTTTAAAGCACACAAGAATATAAAATCTGAACATGAATCAGAGGATGAAGAGACACTGGATGAAACAGAAGCTAATTTTGTTCGAAAACTCACAAAGGGAAAAGGAAAATATAGAGGAAAGCTACCATTTAAGTGCTTCAATTGTGGAGGAGTCGGTCATTTTGCAGCCAAATGTCCAATGCATGAGAAAACCAAAAATGGTGAAGGGTCACACCAAGAAAAAGGTGACTGGAAGAAGAAACAAAATTTTAGAAAGAACAACTTCAAGAAGAAAAGCTTCATATCCAAGAATGTCGGCTCTTCTGAAGAAAGCTCGGGTGAGGATTCTGAAGAAGAAACAGGTGAAGCTCTGTTCATGGCACTTGAAGAAGAAAGAACAGAAGAAAATCGGGAAGGTGATGAAAACTTTAAGGATGAGGCTGAAGTATATCTGGAAGGAGAATTGGTTGCTGCACTTGAAGAGTTGAGTGTAGAAAGGAAAAAGAATAAAAAGTTTTCAAAGAAACTAGAGGATGCCACTAACATAATAAACAATTTGAAAATACAGACAGAGGAATTCAAGAAAATGTCCGAAGTTCTTGATGAACAATTAACTGTAAAGACAGTTGAATGCAGCAAGCTAGAAGAAGACATTGTTAAGTTAAGGATGCGGCTAGAGGAGATGAATAGGAAATTGAGCTATTTTCATAAGTTTGAAGAAAGTACTTGTAAAGCTGGATAAAATGTTAAATAACCAAAGGCCTTCCGACATCAAATTTGGTTTAGGCTTCGATGAAGGAGAATCATCAAAGGGTTCAAAGGCCTTAAATGTAGAACCCATAAAGAAAGAAGAAAAGATCGGGGTTGATCAAGAAAAAACAAATCATGCCAAAGAAAGCAATAATGCCAGACTCAAGAAGAGTACTGACAAAGATGGATTCACAAAAGTCACACATCCAAGAAGGAGAAGATTCATGGCTCCTACTTCAAAGCTGGCAAAGACCTGCACCCAGGTTTAATCATTCCTTTTACGGTTATTGTTTTAAATGCAATGCTTATGGCCATAAGATTTCAGATTGCGAGTCATAATGTATCTCAAAGGAATTTCACCGGTAGAAATGTTTTTTCTCCTTTAATGAATTATGCGATTGAATGTTATAATTGTCATAATTTTGGACATATTGCAAGAAAGCTGTAGAAGCACTTTTGCATCAAAGAATTATCAGGGTAGAAAATCTCAACCAAATGGGTTGAAACAAAACAAGAAATTTCTTGAAAAATAGGCACATGCTAATGAAAGGGCAAAGGCAAAACAAGTAGCCAAATCTGCCATCAAACCAGAATGGAAAGAAAAGGAATCTTTGATTGTTCAGACTGCCTTTAAAGCACAGAACAAATCTGCACCTTGGATACTTGACAGTGGATGCTCCAGTCACATGACAGGTGACAAGCAAAAATTTGAGAAGTTACGAGAATTATGAAGGTGGTTCTGTGAAATTTGGAAATAATGATGGAGCAAAGATAGTTGGAAAAGGATCAGTCAAGATCAGTGATGGAAAGATAAAATCAAAAGAAGTCTTGTTTGTGATTGGTCTGAAGCATAACTTGCTGAGTGTAAGTCAAATCTGTGACAGAGGTCATGAAGTCATTTTTAAGAAGCAGGGCTGTGAAGTGAGAAAAGCACACAGTGGGAAGGCGATAGCTACTTGGATCAAGGACTTCGGTAATCTATATACTCTCTCGAAAGCTGTAGAAGGAACATGCTTGATTGGACAGGAAGATGAAAATTGGCTGTGGCACAAGAGGCTCGGTCATATTAGTTTTGACAATCTAGCAAAAATAAGTTCAAAAAGAGCAGTAAGAGATATACCAACCATTGGCAAACCAGTAAATAGCATCTGTGCTTCATGTCAAAAAGGAAAGCAAACCAGATCCACATTTAAATCAAAGGAATACTTCACCAGCAAACCGTTGGAGATAATTCATACTGATTTGTGTGGACCCATGAGAACACAAAGCATAAATGGTGACAAATACTTTATGTTGTTCATAGATGATTACTCCAGGATGACATGGGTATTATTTTTAAAGCTTAAATCAGATGCCTTTGAGATGTTTAAGATTTTTAAAAAACAGGTTGAAAATCAAACTGGAAAAAGGATTAAATGCCTAAGATCAGACAGAGGAGGAGAGTTTATTTCAGAAGAATTTGCAGAATACTGTCAAAAATATGGGATAAGAAGACAGTTTTCAGCAGCAAGGACACCTCAGCAGAATGGTGTTGTAGAAAGGAAGAACAGGACGGTGCAGGAAATGGCACGGACAATGCTGGCTGAGAACAAAATAGCTGACAGATTTTGGAAAGAGGCAGTCCATACTGTAGTTTACATTCAAAATAGGTGCATGCTAAGACCGCATGAAAGCAAAACACCTTATGAGCTGTGGTTCGGCAGAAAGGCAACAACAAGATATTTCAAAGTATTTGGCAGCAAGTGCTACATCAAACGGACTGAAGATAATCTCGATAAATTTGAAGATAGAGCTGATGAAGGTATTTTTCTTGGTTACTCAACAAAAAGCAAAGCCTACACATGTTACAACAAGAGGCTAAAGAAAATTGTTGAGAGTGCTGATGTTAAAGTTGATGAAGGTAGAGAGCGAGAAATTACTTATCAAGAAAACTACCCTATTTATGAAGAAGTCATTGAAGGAGATGATGAAAAGGAAACAGAAGAGAATCAGAAAATTGATCCAGATGTTTTAAAAACTGACTCAGAAGAAGAAGAAAACAAGAAATTTAAAACAGGCAGCTGGCAGAAAAATCATCCCAGTGAACAGATTATTGGGGACCCCACAGATGGTATTCAGACAAGAAGAGCGATTAGTGCGGAACTATTCTCTGTTATCTAGCATTGAACCTAAAAATGTTGTTGAAGCAAGCACAGATGAAAGTTGGATGAAGGCAATTAATGAAGAACTAGATCAGATTGAGAAAAACAAAACCTGGGAATTAGTACCACGGCCAACAAATAAAAACATAATTGGCACTAAATGGATTTTTTGAAATAAATTAAATGAAGATGGACAGGTTGTCAGAAATAAGGCAAGATTGGTCTGTAAAGGCTATGCTCAGGTTGAAGGCATTGATTTTGAGGAAACCTTTGCACCGGTAGCCAGACTAGAGGCAATCAGAATGTTTACGGCTTTAGCGAGTCCATAAAAATTTCAAAGTATATCAAATGGATGTAAAATCAGCATTTTTGAATGGAAAAGCTGGAAGAAGAGGTTTACATTGAACAGACGAGATGGCTTCCAACTTGGTGACAATCCAGATTTTGTTTGGAGGTTAAAGAAAGCATTATATGGTTTGAAACAGGCACCCAGAGCATGGTATGCAAGTTTGGATAACTATCTTATTAAACAAGGGTTCAAGAAAGGTTTGGTGGACAACAATTTATATGTCAAAACAGAGAAGGGCCATCTTATTGTTCTTGTTGTTTATGTAGATGATATAATATTTGGCAGCGACATGGATGAATATTGCAAAGACATATCAACTAAAATGAAGAAAGAATTTGAGATGTCTATGATTGGTGAACTTTCTTATTTCCTAGGACTGCAGGTCAATCAAAATGAAAAGGGCATTTTTATTTCTCAAGTTAAATATGTAAAAGAAATGCTGAAAAAGTTCACAATGGAAGATAGTAAACCGGTTAGCACTCCCATGACAATTGGCTGCAAGTTGAGCAAGGATGATAAATCTCCAGATGTAGATCAAACAATGTACAGGTCTATGATTGGAAGCCTGCTGTATTTAACAGCCACTAGACCAGATATATTACAGGCAGTATGCATGGTTGCAAGATTTCAGGCTAGTCCCAAAGAAACTCATGTGACAGCTGTAAAGAGGATCTTTAGGTACCTCAAGGGTACTATGGATTATGGGTTGTGGTACCCAAAAGGTAAAGACTTCACTTTGATTGCATATTCTGATGCAGATTGGGCAGGATGTATTGATGACAGAAAGAGTACCAGTGGAGGAGCATTTTATCTTGGAGACAGGTTGGTAGCATGGCACAACAAGAAACAAGAATCAGTCTCTCTATCCACAGCAGAGGTAGAATACATTGCAGCAACAACATGCTGTACACAGATATTATGGATGAGACAAACGTTGAAAGATCTTGGTATTCACTTCAAAGAGCCAATTTCAATTAAATGTGATAACACTAGTGCTATCAACATATCCAAGAATCCGGTTATGCATTCTAGAACCAAACATATTGCGATCCGGTATCATTTCTTGAAGGATAAAGTTGCAGAAGGAGAGGTCAAATTGGATTTTGTTCCAACTACAGAGCAAGTAGCTGATATATTCACAAAACCATTGCCCAAGGAAGTTTTTGAGTACCTTCGAAATAAGTTGGGAGTGGTCACAATTCCCAAGAATTGACTATCATTTGGGATCACATTCTTCGGGGGTGCATTTATGCCTATGCTTATAGTTTTGCTTATATTTATGATTTTTGCTAACTATAACAATATTTGTCTGAGAGTGGTGTGCATAGACTCAGGGGGAGTCTGCAGCGGCCCTTTGGTATTATTGTCAAAGGGGGAGAAGAATTACAGGAGAGTGCATGAGTGTTGCCAACAATTCCAAAGGGGGAGATTGTTGAGCAAGGTGCAGCAAAAGTATTGTCATTGTTGTCAACACAGACAGAAATTGATGCAGTTGAAGCAGTGGACAAGAATTCAGAGGTCAGTCAGATCAAGTACAGTGAAATTCTAGGAAAACAGAAGTGGCCCAGATTCAAAAATTTGCAGAAAAAGACAAGTAAGAAAACTGTCGCGATATCGCGACATGTTTTCTATCGCGATTTCACGACAAAAATGAGGAGAGAGAAGGCATAGCCGAAAATGTCATGATTTCATGACAAAAATGAGGAGAGAGAAGGCATAGCCGAAAATGTCATGATTTCATGACAAAAATGAGGAGAGAGAAGGCATAGCCAAAAATGTCACGATTTCGTGACATGCTGGAAGGAAAGAAGCAAAGTTGAAAAACTGTCATGATTTCGTGACAAGTTTGGAGAAGCAGCGCCAAGGATGAAAAGTGTCACGATTTCATGACAGTTTGGAAGAAAAGCACTAAGGGTGAAAAGTGTCACGATATCACGACACGTCGGGTTTTTACGACCCAAAGAGGAGAGAGAATGTATGGCAACAAAAGTGTAGCGATTTCGCTACATGTTGGAGTTTGGGCCAAAGAAGAGAGTCAAAGCCAAAGGTGTAGCGATTTCGCTACAAGTCAAAAGTGCAAGACAAAGGTGTAGCGATTTCGCTACAAGTCAAAGTGCAAAGCACAAAGGTGTAGCGATTTCGCTACAAGTCAAAAAGAAAAGCTGAAAGGTGTAGCGATTTTGCTACAAGTCAAAAGTGCAAGAACAAAGGTGTAGCGATTTTGCTACAAGTCAAAAGTGCAGAACACAAAGGTGTAGCGATTTCGCTACATGTAGGATTTTCAGAGGCTGCAACAAAGAAGAAGTGCCAAGTCAAAAAGCTGTAGCGATTTCGCTACATGTCTTGATTTCGCTAGTGCATGAAGCGAGAAATGTATGGATGCGAAAGATGTCACGATTTCGTGACATGTTGCATTTTCGTGGGCGAAAAGCAAAGAACAGCGCTAAGGCAGAAAAGCGTCACGATTTCGCGACATGTTTCGATTTCTTGAGGCTTGCGGAGAAAAGTGTACGACAACAGAAAAGTGTCACGATTTCGTCGACGTGTTCCATTTCTGGTGCAAGCGAAGGATAGTGCAGGAAAGTGAAAAGTGTCATGATTGGAGGTGGGAAAAGAGCGAGAGGCAGCGAATGTGTCACGATTTCGTGACATGTCTCGTTTTCGCGGGTAGGAGACAGAAAAGAGCTGGAGGAACAAATGCGTCACGATTTCGTGACATGTTCTATTTTCGCGGGTGCATGCCAAGATAAGGTCGAGGAGGCGAAAAACGTCACGATATCGCGACAGGTCAGGTTTTCACGGTCAATTGTCCAAAAAAAGTCAAATGGGCAGAAATGTCGCGATATCGCGATAGGTGAGCAGTTTGGCGGGTAAAAGCCGATGGAGCATGCACAGAGATAGGTGTCAAAAAAGTGCAAATGAAAATCATGCAGCCAGTTACGTAAGAGTTAACTGGAGTCAGATCTGCAGTTACACAGTGATAGGTGTTGGAAAAAGCATAAATAAATAAAAGGAAGTTACGAACAGCGTATATGAGAATTCGAACAGCCGCATATGGAGAATCGAAAATGCATTCGAACAACCGTATATGCAGAATCGTAAAAGCATTCGAACAGTCGTATATGCAGAATTCGAACAGCCGCATATGGAGAATCGAAAATGCATTCGAACAGTCACACAAGTAGAATAAAAATTGCATGCACGTAGAGAAAGGAATTCGAACAGTCAGAGTATGTTATTCGACTGCATGCAGGATTAGAAAAGTCATAGAAGACGAGGAGTCTCGATGAGGAAAAGGGGTTATAAAAGGACAGTCATGCAGAGAATCAGGTTGCTGCTGTGAGAGTGAAATTACTATGAAAAGAGGGTTAGAAGAGGGCCAAGAGAGAAATAAGCAGAGCCGTGAGAGTGTGCGAGTTTGTTTAATTGCAGACCAGTCAGGGTCGTGTAAACAGTGAAGACATTTTTATGTCATTATAATTGCTCAGAATTGCAGTCCAAGTTGGTGCTTGGTACTAGGGGTTGGTGCTCCTATCTGTTGCAGCAAAAAATTAAGGGGTTGGTGCTCCTTCTAGTGGATGCTGGTAAAGTGTTTGTAAAATTGGTATTTTGCACAGACTGGATTTGGATTGGAGTCCAAGCAGTCATTTTTGAGGAGTAGCCAAATTGGTGAACCTCGTTATATTGTGTGTTGTGGTGTGCTCTCTTATTCAATTTGCTTTTCTGGTTTTCAAGTTCTCTTTGCTTCAGTTTTAAATGCTGTAGAATTGAATATTAATAGCTACACTGATTCACCCCCCTCTCAGTGTCATTGTGTGAATATCAGATTCCCATCGGGAAGAATTTTTTTTTTTTTTTTTTAAAAAACCATGTGGACGCGTGGGTTTATTAAGGCAGCCGTCCACTTAGTTTCCAAGCGGAGCCACTTGGTGCAGTGGCAAATCCCGCCCGCTTGGGTTTGGGAGGTCGCGAGGTTGAATCGCCCGCGTGCAGAAAAAAAGGTAAATTTTTTTTTTTAATTTTTAAGGTTTTAAATTTTTTATTTAAGTTTTTAAATTATTTAATAATTTTAATTATATATTTTTTAAAAATTATCTTTTTAATAATTTCATTTAAAAGGTAATTTAAAAAATATATAAAAATTTATTAAATTTGTAAAAAAAACTTTATAAAATTTTAAAAACCTTATTTGAAGAGCTTTTTTGAAAAAAGAGAAATAATGTGCCCATGAAATGTTATATGATCCGGTCAGTGGGGTGCTATAATGCACTTCTCTCAATTTTTAGATGAGAGACACCATAATCCTTTGATGAAAGGGTTCGACGAACAAGTCTCCATACAATGTTTTGTCAGCTAGAAAATCAGGTGATTGATCATCTGAGAAAATCAGATTCTGGGTACGAGGCAGATTCTGAAGACAACATCTTCGGACAAAAAATTGAAGAGTCTGAGACTATGGAAGTTGTACTAGAGGATCAAGCAAGTTCCAGTTATACACCTGGTGTACGGGTAGCAGAATCAAGTGAGAGCTATTCACCACGCTCTCCTGAACCAGAAGCAGCAGAAGAAGAAGAAGACGAAGAAGAAGAAGCAGAAGAAGAAGAAGAAGATCCAAAGGAAGTGAATCCTGAATAACCTGAGGTCATAGTCATCAGCAATAGTTCCGAAGTAGAACCTGAATGTACTAAAAAGGTGAGATTTGATTTGAATCATTAATCTCTTTGTACTATTTTATAGTACTTATTTTCTTCAAATAAAATTTGTTTTCTAAAATGGCGTCCAATACTAGTTTACCGATTCCTGAATTTAATGGAGGAGATTATGAATATTGGTCTATTAAAATGAAAACCCTTTTTATAGGAAAAGGTTTATGGGATGTAGTCGAAGAGGGCTATACTGAACCAACTGCTGCTGAATGGGCAGCTTTCTCTAATGCTAATAAAAAGGCTAGAAAATAAGCACAAAAGAACAATGCTTTCACCCTTTATCACATACATGCTGCCCTAGATAAAAGTATCTTCCCTAGGGTTGCCTATTATGTAATTGCACAAGATGCCTGGAATGCCCTAAAATAAAGTTATAGAGGTAGTGACCAAGTAAAATAGGTAAAACTGCAAACATTGAAATGAGATTTTGAAAATCTTAGGATGCAAGAAAATGAAAAAGTGGGAGATTACAGCGTGCGAGTGAAAGTCGTAGTTAATAAAATGGTCACACTAGGGGAAGATATTAATCCAGAGGTTATGGTGAAGAAAGTGTTGAGAACACTTCTTCCAAAGTGTAATTCAGTTGCAATAATTATTGAAAAATCCAAAGACTTAACCTCGTCTTTTGATGCCCTAACTGGTTCACTTCTCTCACATGAAGAGAGGTTATAGGAAAATCCTACCACCAGTTATGGAGGAGATGATAAAGCTTTTGCCACACATGAAGGAAGAGGTAGAGGTCATGGCAGAGGACAACAAAGAGGCAGAGGCAGGAATAATCAAAGAGGAGGAACTCCTAACAGAGGAGGGTCATCCAACAGAGGAGGAAATTAGAATAGAGGAGGACAACAACAATATAGAGGGAAACAATCTGGCAAAGGAAAAGGAGGAGATAAATCAAAACAAGTTTGCTACAATTGTGGCAAACTTGGCCATTATGCTCGAGATTGTTGGTCAAAGTCTTCACAAGGAAGCAACAAGCAACCAAAGCAGTCAATTTGGAAATTTTGGAGAAGAGGAAGAGTCCACAAATATCTTTCTTTCTTATGGCCAGACAAAGCAAAATATGAATGATACATGGATTTTGGACACAGGGTGTTCAAATCACATGAGTGGCAAAGAATAACTCTTTGCTACTTTAGACTCCTCATACAAATCCAGCATCCGATTGGGAGATGACAAATCATTGGCAGTTGAAGGCATTGGAGCCATGGAGGTTCCAACGAAAGAAGGCATCAAGAAAGTAAGTGATATCTATTACACACCTCATCTTCAACAAAATATTTTAAGTGTTGGCCAAATGCTAGAAAAGAATTACAAGTTGATTTTTGATGAGGGTAAATGCACCATTTTTTATAAGAACAATAGTAATAGAATCATTACACAAGTGCCAATGTCAAAGAATAGATTATTCCCTTTGAAGTTTGGCCAGCCAAGAGGAAATAAGTTAGCAAATATTTCTATTACCAATCCAATGGTCCTATGGCACTTGAGATATGGTCATTTGAATTCAGCAAGTTTTAAAATGCTAACTTCACAAGCAATGGTAACTAGACTTCCCAAAATTCAAGATAGTAAGGAAGTCTGCGAAGGGTGTGCCTTGGGCAAGCATGCCAGATTGAATTTTCCTCATGGACAAGCATGGCGGGCTAGCTATCCACTCCAGTTAGTGCATTCAGACATATGTGGTCCAATGCAGACCAAGAGTCTAGGTAACCACTCTTACTTCCTACTTTTCATTGATGATTGCACAAGAATGTGTTGGATATATTTTTTGAAGCATAAGGATGAAGCATTTGCATGCTTTGTTGATTTTAAAGCAAAAGTTAAAAGTGAGAGTGGATATTCTGTAAAATGTCTTAGGTCAGATAAAGGAGGAGAATACTTCTCTAATCAGTTTTTGAATTTTTGTAAACATCACGGCATCAAGAGGCAGTTCACAACTACCTACACTCCACAGCAAAATGGTGTAGCAGAAAGGAATAATCGCACCATTGTGGAGATGGCAAGATCAATGCTTCAGACAAAGCATTTGAGTAATTCATATTGGGGAGATGCAACAAGGACTAGTTTTCACATCTTGAACAGAAGTCCTACTTCAAGTTTGAAAGGAAAGACACCTTACCAAGCCTGGTATGGTAAGAAACCAAATGTGAAGTATTTCATAGTATTTGGTTCATTAGCATATGCTCACATTCCTGATGAGCTGAGAAAGAAGTAGGATCCAAAGAGTCAGGCATGTATTTTTGTAGGATATTATGAAAACACAAAGGGTTATAGACTCTACAATCCTACAACTCGAAAGATAGTGATTTCAAGGGATGTGATTTTTGATGAAGGGGGAGAGTGGGGTAAGCCCCAAATATTCAGTGATGTTGAAGCCACTGATATAGTTGCTCAGCAGGTGCAACCGCAGCTCCCATAGAAAGGAAAGCAGTCTCCTCCCACACATCCTCCAAGTCCATCTTCTGATTCAACTTCTTCACCAAGTCCTTCTCCATAGCGATCAGTAAGTTCCTCACCAATGGACATTGATGTTCCATCCAAAGGTAAGAGAACTCTACAGTATCATCCATCATCTCAAATGTTGGATAAATTTTTTTCAAGAAGATACACTAGGAGTCAAGCTAGTGAAATGGAATCCGTTTTACACAGATTAGAAAGTATGCACTTGTATGGTGATGATGAATCCTTGCAGGAACCTAGGGGAGATCAAGTTAACTATGCTTTGTTAACTAGTGCACAACTTGAACCTTCTAGTTATGAGAAGGCTTGTACTCAGAATATTTGGCAAGATGCCATGAAAGAGGAGATAACCTCTATAAAAAATGACACTTGGGAGCTCGTGAAGCTTCCTAAAGGAAAGAAATGTGTTGGCTATAAATGGATCTTCAAGACCAAGTTTAATGCTGATGGAAGCATTGAGAAGCATAAGGCAAGATTAGTGGCAAAGGGTTTTACTCAGAAATATGGAATTGATTATGAAGAGACTTTTGCTCCTGTAGCCAGACAGGAGACTATCAGAACAGTTCTTGCCTTAACTGCACACAAAGGATGGAAAGTACAACACATGGATGTCAATAATGCATTTCTCAATGGTTACTTGACAGAAGAAGTGTACGTTGAGCAACCACAGGGATTTGAAGTGCAAGGTAAGGAACACCTTGTTTACAGATTGAAGAAGGCACTCTATGGTCTTAAACAGGAACCAAGAGCTTGGTACTCACGCATTGATGGATACTTCAAATATTATGGGTTCACCAGGAGAAAAAATGAACCCACACTCTACTACCTAAAGCAAGGTAATGACATCCTCATAGTTTTCTTGTATGTGGATGATCTCATTTTTATGGGTAGTAATGAAAAAATGAATATGGAGTTCAAACACTCCATGATGACATAGTTTGAGATGAAGGATCTTGGCTTAATGCACTACTACCTTGGAATGGAGGTTCATCAGTCAGATACAAGGATCTTCATCTGTCAACATAAGTATGCTCAGGATATGATCAAGAAGTTTGCTATGGAGCATTGCAAACCAGTTGCAACTCCAGTTGGACATGGGATCCAATTAAGCAAAGATGATGGAGCACACAAAGTTGACGTGACCACTTTCAGAAGCATGGTTGGGATTTTGATGTTTCTTGCCAACACCAGACCAGATATTCAATATGCTATATCTCTTGTTTCTAGATTTATGGCTAACCCATCTGAGCTGCATTTGCAGGCAGCTAAAAGAATTTTAAGATATCTAAAAGGTACATTGGATTTTGGAATCCAGTACCATAAATGTCACACTATCAAGCTTGTAGGCTTCAGTGATAGTGATTGGGGTAGCAATATTGATGACAGGAAGTCAACATCAGGAAATTATTTTAGTCTGGGATCAGGACTAATAACTTGGAGTTCCAAAAAGCAGATTGTAGTAGTGCTATCTTCAATAGAAGTTGAGTATATAGCAGTTACTTATGCAAGTACTCAAGCCTTGTGTCTAAGGAAAGTACTAGAAAATATTGGAGAACAGCAAAGTGGTCCGACCAGAATCTACTACGACAATATCAGTACCATTCAGTTGGCATATAATCCTGTCGACCATAGAAGAACGAAGCATTTTGATATGAAATACCACTTCATCAGAGATATGGTGGAACATGAAATAGTTGAGCTACAATACTATCACACTTTGGAGAACATCGCGGACATCTTCACCAAGGCGATGACTAAAGCTCAATTTATAAAGCTACGATACTATGTTGTCAGTCCTCTCAACTTTAAGGGGGAGAATGTTGTAAATGTGAACAGGGTTCTCACTAAAATGGCTTAGAAAAATCTAGTTTTCTAGCCCTAAGTGTGAAAACCTAAAACTTTTGTCGGCAAGTGTTGTCGGCAGATTTTTTCTTCCTAACTCCCCTCCTATTTCTTTTCCTCTATTCCTTCCTCCTTATCCCTCCATTTCCTCCGTTATTCCTTCATTCCCCTTATCTCTCCAACTCCCTTCCCTTTATTCCTCCAACCTCCTTATCCCTCCATGCTTCATTTTCCCTATTAACTCCCTTATAAAGTTTGCACTATATAATGTGCATTATCCTATTAATGTAAAGGTTGAAGGGTGTAGTTTTTTTAATAATTATTATTTGTCTGCTGCATGTTTAATAATTTTGAATTACGTTTTGTGCTTTGTCTAAGAGTGCACCCAATTTGATCACCTCGAGCATGGTATGCAAGGCTAGACAATTATCTTACTCAGCAAGGGTTCAAGAAAGGTATGGTGGATAGTAATTTGTATGTCAAAATAGAAAATTGGCATCATATTGTTCTTGTTGTATACGTAGATGATATCATATTTGGCAGCAGCTAAAATGAGTTATGTAAATATTTATGTAAATATTTAGCAAATAATATGCAAAAAGAATTTGAAATGTTAATGATTGGTGAACTTTTGTATTTCCTCGGATTGCAAGTTAATCAAAAGGAGAAGGGCATATTTATTTCTCAAATTAAATATGTGAAAGAGATGCTAAAAATTTCACATTGGAGTATTGTAAGCTAGTTATCACTCCCATGACGACAGGTTGCAAGTTGAGCAAGGATGAGAAATATCCACATGTTGATCAAACTATGTATAGATCTATTATTGGGAGCTTACTATGCTTGACAGCTACCAGACCAGACATTTTATAGGCAGTATGCATGGTAGCACGATTTTAGGCTAGTCCCAAGGAGACTCATGTGACAACAGTGAAGAGGATTCTTAGGTACCTCAAGGGTACTATGGAGTATAGATTATGGTATCCGAAAGGTAAGGACTTCACCCTTATTGCGTATTCAAATGCAGATTGGACATGATGTGTAGATGATAGGAAACATACCAGTGGAGGTGCATTCTATCTTGGAGACAGGTTGGTCGTGTGGCACAATAAGAAACAAGATTCAGTCTCCTTATCCATAGTAGAGGTAGAATACATTACAGCGACAATGTGTTGTACGTAGGTGTTATAAATGAAACAAACTCTAAATGATCTTGGCATTAATTTCAGTGACCTAATTTTAGTTAAGTGTGATAACACCAGTGCCATTAACATCTCAAAGAATCTGATTATGCATTCTCATACAAAATATATTACCATCTGATATCATTTTTTGAAGGAGAAAGTTGCAAAAGGTGAGGTTAAGTTGGTTTTTGTTCCAACAACAGAGCAAGTAGCGGATATCTTCACCAAACCATTGCCCAAGGAAGTCTTTGAGTACCTTCCCAAGAAATTGATAGTGGTCACACTTCCCAAGAATTGACTAGCTATTGGGGCCACATTATCAGGGGGAGCATTTATGTATTTGTTTATCTTTTTGCTCATGTTTGTGATTTTTGCTAAGTGTAATAATTTTTGCCAAAGAATGTTGTGCATGGACTCAAGAGGAGTTTGCAGTAGTGCTTTGGTCTTGTTCTCAAAGGTGGAGAAGAGTTACAGGAAATTGTGCATGTGTTGCGAACAATTCCAAAGGGGGAGATTGTTGAGCAAGGTGCAACGACAGTATTGTCATTGTTGTCAACACACTCAGATGGACAGGTTGATGCAGTGAAAAGTTTTTTGAAGGTTTTTCAAAGTATGTATAGTGATGTTCAATGCTTATGAGTATGTTTTTGATGTTTGGGTGAAGTTGTTACAGGTTGTTCATGCAAATTTGTAAAAGTTGAAAAAATCATTAGGAAGTTGTCAAAAAATTGCAAAAGTCATCATGGATGCAACTGGACAGGATGGATCAGTTTAGAACATGCCAGTATGTTAGGAAATAGTCCAGAACAACATTGGAGGTGTCAACACAGTGTTTGGATTGATTGGTGACATTTTTAGTATCTTGGTGGATGATTTGGCAAGTGGTTGTATAGGCCAAAAAAAGACAATTTTGTCAGAAGCACTGTGAGCAAACCAAGAAGAATTTGATAGCAAAATTCAAACTGGAGGTGGTCGTTATCTTCAAGAACATGTTTTCCAAATTTCCACCAAAATAGAGAAAGGAGTTTAATGTTATAAGATTTGCAAGACTATCACAAAAATAGTCTTTTTGGAAAAAGTGTGTCAGCAATAGTTTTTATGGAGGTGGTACAATAGAAGCATAAGGAGTTATGCAGCTAGATTTAGAATGGACGTAGTCAGCATTACAGATATTCTATGTTTCAAATTTCAAAGAAAATAGAGTCGCAAGGTGAGAGTTATGATTGTTGCAAAAATGGTACAGGTCACTTTTATGTCAATTTGTTCCACTTATGCAAAATCCTTCAGTTGGCCGTTTCGACCTTGCAGAGTCACCAGATTTTTTGTTTTAGTGTTGTTACACCTTCAAGGCATCAAATAGAGCATCTTTCATTTTTGGTTTGAGGTGTCACGTGGCTCTGAAGTAAGAGAACGAGTAAGGTGTCAATTCTTTGCATGTGACGTGTTTGACAAAATGCCTTCTCAAAAAAAAAAAAGTTATATTGTTTTAAGAAGCTTCATTAAAGAAAATATTTTTAAAAATTGAAAAGATAAAAATAATGCAAGTGTGTGTTTTTTAAGTGACAAGGGATTTTATTGAAAATTGGGGACTTTATTTTGTGAAGAGAGAAGTGTGTGTGGAGAAAAATAAAGATTGAAAATCCATGATTTTTGGAGAGTGGTGAAAAACGTCACTTCAGTATTTTACGCATAACTTTCTCATACGATATCCATTTTACTTGAAATTTTGAGAGGAGTTCACAGAAAAAGTGTTGCACAATACCTAGAAAGCATTTAGCAATTGGCAAAATGAGATAAGAGAACAATAAGTTTTTTTTTTAGAAGAGAAGATTCAAATTCTGAGTAATGCAAAGAGAGATGTTATACTAGGTGAAATAGAAAGTTTTAGATTTTGGTCTTATAGACCATAGAGGGTTCTAGTTTCAGTGAAGATATTCATATATGTCATTTTATTATCAATATCAAAATCAAGTGGGTGGTTGGTAGAGGGGTTGGTGCTCCTTTCTGTTGGTGCAGATAAATCAGGGGTTGGTGCTCCTTCTAGTGGGTGCTAGTAAATTGATTGTAAATTTGGTGCTTTGCAAAGGTTGGATTTGGATGGGAGTCCAAACAGTCATTTTTTGGGATGTAGCCAAATCGGTGAACCTCGGTACATCTTGTGTTGTGTGATGTTCTCTTGTTATACTTGTTTTATTTGGTTTTATGTTTTCATTGTTTTGGCTTTGAGTGTTGAAGATTTAAGTTTTAAAGAGCTACACTGATTCACCCCCTCTCATTATTGTGAGACTAACAGAATTGTCATGACATGCATTTATTAGTATTTTTCCCAATGTTCATTTGACCTGAGTTTTAGACACGTCAAGCCATTACTTTCTTTCAAAACACCCGTCGTTATTAATTGTGTTGAAATTTAGTATAATTGAGTCTTTAGAACTATTCGTGCAAGACTTTTGAATTGTCATGAAATGCATCGACGTGTGGAATTTAAAAAAAAATACCTTTCAATAGAAATTTTTATAACGATTAAATAATTTTACTGATTTTTAAGTTACAGTTTAAAATTTTATTTGCCTTTCAATCACCACCTTAAAATTTTGTCCCAAAAATTTTGTGTTTTCAAAATAGTATTTTGTATTTTGAAAATGGTTTACTCTCACAACAATATAATGTTCTTACACATTATGGATCAGGTTTGAAAAGCTCGAAAGAAGGTGATACATTTGTAAAAACGGATGCATAAGTCCCAAAACGCGAGAGTTTGAAAATTGGCATATTTGGCATAAACAGAAAGCAGGGCAAGAAATAGTTGTTCTTTTAAGTCAAGCACCGCGTCTTTATAGTTGGCGGATGTATGCTTCTTTTTGATCGGGCTAGAATTATCGATGTTGTACAGGAGAAATTGTCGATGTTTTTCCCATTATTATCAAACTTTTTTATCAGGATAAAATAAAAAAATGAAAGAATTTAAAAAACTTTAAAACAAAAAAGCAGAAGAATTTAAAAAAACTTCAAATAAAAAATGGAAGAATTAAAAAAAAACTTCAATAAGAGTGGACAAAAAAATTAGAGTAGGTTTTGATATTTGGAGTCCGGGGAAAAAGAAATATTGAGTTATTGTGTAGCCGCTGTTGTTCTCAAAAAAGAAAATAAAAAATAATTATAAATAAAATATAAAGGAAAAATTTAAAAAATATTGCAGCAAATCTTGTCGGAGAATAACAATTTCTATGATGGATACACGGATTGTCTAAATTTTTTTCCTCCCTTTTCAATACAAAGATAAACAATTTTTTATAAATACACCATCGAAATCACACAAAAATGTTTTAGTAAACATTCCCTTCTGAAAACTGAAACCAACGCTTCATTGAAACCAAAGCCTCACTGAAATGCAGCATGAAAACTGAAACCCAGTGGTAACAGAGCTTATCTTCAATTTTTTTGGTGGACCGTGCAAAGATGCAGCAAAAGTGAGGCACTGAGGAGTTAGGACTGAGGAGCCATACTGCCATGAGGCCATCAATGCCATGAGGCCATCCAAACCTAGAATTTAATATAAAAAATTTCAATATTAATTCACCACTCCCATGACGGTAATTGAATGTAACTTGATTCACCACTCATGCTTTGTGAGTTGGTTTTGGTATCCTTGTCACGCATGCTAACAAAAGACCATTACAACATAAATAAAATTCAGAGTGAGGTACATGATATCATGTGCTCAGGAGGAGCCGTTAAACTGACGCATTGAGGAGGCACGGACATACTATAAGTATAACAATGAGAAATGGTCATCATTTGAAAACATTACATTCACAGAAGGGAAGATTCATACAAGTGGCAGTGAGGAGTTGTAAGCACCGTTGAAATAGCCCCGCTCTGCCGACGGACGTAATTCACAAGAATCACCCTCACCCACTCTCGGGACAACAACTTATAAAGGGAAAAATATAAAAACAATTTTAACAGATGATAAGTAAAATCTACGGTTTTTAAATATATTTGCTTATAAAATTTAGTTTTTAAAAAATAACAAGTAAATCAACAACTTATAAAGGTAAAAGCAATTTTAACAGATGATAAGTAAAATCTATGGTTTTTAAATATATTTGTCTGTAAAATTTACAGTTTTTAAGAAAAGCAACAAGTAAAAATCTACTATCATCATAAAATTAAAACCATATTTTACAATTTCAAATGCAAAATACAGTGTCAGCATCCAGGCTTAGAATTTCAAAAAAAAAATTACCTGTCTAAAGGAATTTTTATGACGTTGAAACATTTTTACTGACTTTCAAGTTACAGTTTACAATTTTATTTGCCTTTAACCGTTAAATTTTTTTATTAACTTTTAATTACGATTTAAAATTTTATTTACCTTGGTCTACACATAACTTAAATTTATTGACTGAATGATGGCTAAAATGATGATGAAATTCTTGCAAAGCATGTGAAGCCCAAGTCCCATGTTTTCTCCTTTCGGTGACTACCCATGTCATAAATTTGAAAACCCTACATCAAGAGAGTAAGTGTTGATAACTCCTCCACATCGATCTTAAATTGAGAGATGATTAAGATATGTGAATGAGATCAACAAAAACATAATTAGTAACATTGTCACGTTATTAATCATCATCGTATGATTGCAAGATGTGAAGGGGCATTAGCAGAAAGCAAATGAGATTAAATAGGAGGAGATTTGAACCATTGCTAAAAAAAAGAGGTTTTAACGTTTCGAATCACTTTTGAAGGTACTATTACCTTGTTGCCAGAGTTTTTAGTTTTACTTCTAATATTTCGGAGGGCAAAAGTAGAGTCCTTGACAAACTTCATAGTACTATGAAAGTATAGATAGGCTGTTACACATACTTGTCAAAAAGGAAAAATAAAATAAAAATTGACATCAATCACCATCCAAAATTTTGTGTTTTGAAAATGGTTTAGTCTCAAAGTAATATAACGTTTACATTATGATGGTTCTAAAAATAAATAAAAAATTAAAAAATATTGCAGCAAATCTTGTCGCAGAATGATAATTTTTAGGATGGATACAGAGAGACTATCTAATTTATCATGAGAATGGTAAATTATAATTAAGATTTTTTACATTCTTTTCAATGCGAAGATAAACAAGTTTTTATAAATACATCATGAAATCACACAAAAAGTTTTTAAGAAGAGATTGTTGGTTTAAGAATGCACCTAGAAGAGATGAATCAGAAAATTAGTTGTTATCACAAATGTGAAGAAAGTTCTATGAAGTTGGATAAGATCATAAATAACCAAAAGACTACATGCATAAAATTTGGTTTGGGTTTTGATGAAGGAGAATCGTCAAATGGATCAAAGGCCATAAATGAAGAATCCACAAAGAATGAAGAGAAGAAATAGGTTGATCAAGCAAAAACAAATCATGCAAAGGAAAGAAATAATGCAAGGCACGAAAGGAGAATTGACAATGATGGCTTCACCAATGTCACACATCAAAGAAGAAGAAGATTTATGGCTCCTACGACAACATGGCAAAGACCACCACCCAGGTTCAATCATCTCTTTTCCGGTTACTATTTTAAATGCAATGGTTATGGACATAAGATCTCAGATTGCAAGTATAATGTAGGATCAAGGAATTTTACCAAGAGACATGCTTTTTCACCTTTGATGGATTATGCAATAGAATGTTATAACTATCATAATTTTGGGCATATTACAAGAAATTATCGAAGTACATTTGCATCAAATCAATTTTAGGGAAGAAATTTCAGCCAAATGGAATAATACAAAATAGAAATTTTCCCTAAAAACATGAATAAGAAAAAGAAAAGCTAAAACAAGAGCCCAAAATTGTAATCAAACATGAGTGGAAAGAAAAAGAGCGACCTAAGGAAGAAAAGGAATCCTTGATCGTACATACAATATTTAAAGTGTTGAATAAATCCACACCATGGATACTTTATAGTGGATGCTCTAGTCATATGACAGGTGATAAACAAAAATTTGAGAAGTTGTAGCAATATGAAGGTGGTTCAATAAAGTTTAGAAACAATGATGGAGCTAAGATAGTTGGAAGAGGTTTAGTTAAGATTAGTGACGAAAAAATCAGGTCAAAATAAGTCTTGTTTGTGGTTGGTCTGAAGCATAACTTGTTGAGCGTAAGTTAGATTTGTGATAGAGGTCATGAAGTGATCTTTAAGAAGTAAGGTTGTGAAGTCAGAAATACAAACAATGGGAAGTTGATAGCAACTAGATCAAGGACATATGGAAACCTATACACTCTCTCAGAGACTTTAGAAGGATCTTGCTTGATTGGACACTAAGAAGAGAATTGGTTGTGGCACAATAGGCTCGATCATATCAGTTTTGACAATCTAGTAAAAATTAACTCAAACAAAGCAATGAGAGATATTCCCACCATTGGCAAACCATCAAATAGCATTTGTGATTCATGTCAAAATGGGAAGAAAACTAGAGTCTCATTTAAAACAAAATAGTACTACAAAAGCAAACCTTTGGAACTAGTACATACTGATTTATGTGGACCCATGAGAATGCAAAGCATAAACAGTGACAAATATTTCATGTTGTGTATAGATGACTATACCAGGATGACATGGGTACTATTTTTGAAGCATAAATCATAAGCTTTTGAGATGTTCAAGGTTTTCAAAAATCAAGTTGAGAATCAAATAGGAAAAAGGATTAAATTTTTAAGGTCAGATAGAGGAGGAGAGTTCATTTTAGAGGATTTCACAGAGTATTGTAAAAAATATGGTATTAGGAGACAATTTTTAGCAGCAAGAACACCTTAGCAGAATGGTGTGGTAGAAAGAAAGAACAGGACAATGCAGAAAATGGCATGGACTATGTTGATTGAGAGTAAAGTAGCAAACAAATTTTGGAAAGAGGCAGTCCATACTACGGT
Organism: Wollemia nobilis; assembly: GCA_028583015.1. Lineage (NCBI taxonomy): Eukaryota > Viridiplantae > Streptophyta > Pinopsida > Araucariales > Araucariaceae > Wollemia > Wollemia nobilis. The sequence continues at coordinate 71,390 of JAQPPZ010004357.1, read as the reverse complement.
ATACATCCAAAATAGGTGCATGTTGAGGATGCATGAAAGCAAAAATCTTTATGAGTTATGGTTTAGTAAAAAGGCAATAATAAGATACTTTAAAGTTTTTGGCAGCAAGTGTTACATCAAAAGAACTGAAGAAAACCTTGGTAAGTTTGAATATAGAGCGGATGAAGGTATTTTTCTTGGCTATTCATCAAAAAGCAAAGCTTACAAATGCTACAACAAGAGGCTAAGGAAAATTGTGGATAGTACCGATGTTAAATTTGATGAAGGAAGGGAACGAGTAATTAGCTATGAAGAGAACTACCCAATTTATGAAGAGGTCATTGAAGGAGATGAGGAAAATGAAACAAAAAAGAAACAAAAAATTGACTCAAAGGATTCAAATAATGATTCAGAAGTGGAAGAAAACAAGAAATTCAAAATAGACAACTAGCAAAAATATCATCCTAGAGAGCAAATAATTGGAGACCCCACAGTTGGTGTTCAGACAAGGAGAATATTAGTAACTACTCTTTATTATCTAGCATTGAGCCCAAAAATTTTGTTGATGCAAGCAAATATGAAAGTTGGGTAAAGTCAATAAATGAAGAGTTAGCTCATATCAAGAAAAACAAGACTTGGGAGTTAGTACCAAGACCCACAAATAAAAATGTAATCGGTACTAAATGGGTGTATCACCCAAATTTTTTGCACCCTTACCTTCAGGCTAAAGGATCCATACCCGAAAGGGGGTGAGAAAAGGATGGAACAATACCTCAGATGGAGATGCCCTTTGAAGGTCGTGCCTCTTGGGGGAGGGGTATAAAGGTGAATTTTTGATGGATGGTGGGGTTCACCAGGAAACTTTAAGTGGCAGTTTCCACGCCTAGGTTGAGAATGGGTTTTGATTTGTTTGTTTTATGTTCAATCATTCAGATTCCTAAGTTGGCCAAAATGAAGCTAAGCTATTCTATATGAATATTCTGATTTATATGAAGACAGTAGACATAAATGAATCCTAATGTGATTGAATACAGAGAATATATAAAATGGAGAAGAATACACCTAATTTCTGATGTCTGATGAAGATTTTGAAGCTTGTAGGAGTCCAGATTGTCTTGAATATGACATGATCATATGTAATTGTACAGAATCATCCCAAATCATAGGAGATCATCCAAGATCACCCAAGATTGTCAAAGACCTGACGAAATCATTAGAAACCTACAATCAAGAAAAAAGACACCAAAAACCAAAAATACAATTACAAAAATGATGCAAAATGATATAAATAAGAGTATAGATGTTCGAATGATAAATCCAGATACCAAATTAAATGATATGCACTATTTTGGAAACTTATTTTGAATTTTATCATGCAATTATGCTAAATGAGGTGAACTCCAAGATGCAAGACAGAAGTAAATTAATCTAATGCACCAATAAAAATAGAAAATGAGATAGAGAATACAAACTCAGGGCTCTGATTTCCCCCAAGATAAATTGCAAACCAGATCATCTATAATCGTACAAGATCATCTAGAATTGTAGTTGAATCACCTATGACGTTCCGAGCTACCTCCAGCTGAAACATAGTGAAATCCTGCAACAAAACTTGAAAACACAAGTGCGAATGATAGGAGATCATAGCAAAAACTAGAATTGTAGGGAAATAATAAGTCATGGCAATTAGGTAGGGAGTCAAGGGGATAAACTAGTAAAATCCCAGTTTATATAGGATTAGGGGGAGGTTAGGAGGTTGGGGATCATCCCAATATGGGAGATCCTCAACGTGGGAATCTCCAACTACACTGACACGCTTCTGCCCAAGTTGGAGAGGTCGTTGGAACATAAGCTAATTGTAAAAATTTGGTTTTGGGATGAAATCATTTGGACGTTCTATTCCAGATGAATTCATTCGATTTGGGACGATATCAGTCAGATCGACGATGATATCGTCAGATCGACGATGATATCATCCAACGGTCACAAAAACCTTTAAAAATAGCATGAAAAACAAGGCATGTAGTTAACGGGTGGTTTTGGGGTTAAAATTCAAATTTTTACTTTTTACTGATGGTTTAACTATGCCAATTTTAGGGTGTTATATTTTTCCCCCTCTTTAGCGAATTTTTCAAAAAAATGCATTAAAGACGAGTTCTTCATGCTTTAAAAGAAAGAAAAAAATTATTCCATTTTTTAGACGATGATTCTAGGTCGAATTGTACGACTATTTGCTATGGTGCCTCCTCTGAGTTTTTACCCAAATCGAACATTTGAGGTAAAAGCGCAAAAAAACAAAAGTTAAAAAAAATGTCGTTTTGAATAAAAATAAGAAAAATAGGGTAAAACCCTAATTCATTTTTACTGTTCACTTTCGTTGTTTCAGAGCTCTGTAGATGAAATGGTGGATACGACACACAGATCGACAAAGATCCGACACGGGTTGTGGGTAAGGATCTAAACCTAGTTTTACTATGTTTTTGACTTGATTTACTTAATTTTTTGACTTGAATTTTAATTTTTTTGGGTGTCATGTCCGTTTTTAGGCCGACGATGAAATCATCTCTATATTGTCAATTTCATCTAGGGACGGAATCAGAGAAATAGGGGCGATCTCATCCAATAAGGGGTGATCCCAAATTGAAGAATGAAGACGATTTCATCCCTTATTGGGCGATCCCATCCAATAAGGGGTGATCCCATTAAGTACGATTTTATCTAAATTTGGTATGATATCGTCTAATAATGGGCGATATCAACATTTTATGGGATGATTTGATTTTAATTTATTTTTTAGTGATTATGTACTAATTATTTTTGTTGTTTTATTGCTTATTTTATAGAGGGCATTGTAAAAGAGTTGAGAGTGGAAATACAGAGGTCTAAGAGATGATTTGGCCATGCTCTATCAGGTCGAGCGAGACAGATTGGATGTGGCAGAGATGCCACAAATTCCTATAGACATGGGGCTACTGACAGCCCTAGCAGAGAGATGGTATCCGGAGTCATCCTACTTTTGACTATCGACAAGGGAGATGACTCCCACTCTAGAGGATGTATGGAGGATCTTGAGGATCCCCATACACGGTCGATTCATGACACCTTCGGCCAATCAGGGCCATGCCATGATGAGATTGTGGAAGGACCTGAGCTTCATCCTAGAGAAGGGTAGAGTGAAAATCAAGGCATTGAGGTAGATCCCAAGGGCATCTCGGTTGACATAAGTTTTTGTAGGGGTGGTGGGTGGCCTTATTCTATGCCACTAGAGTGGATGCAGATTATCGTGGCTACTTTTAGATGTGGTCTATGATATGAGAGACCATGAATACATGTTTTCTTAGGGTAGCTTTGTACTGTGTCGCTTGTATAGGATCCTTTACGGGGTCATATAAAAAGGGGGTCGATGTCTAGTGCTGACATCTCTTCTACAGGTTTGGTGCTAGGAGCACATTGTGGTGCGGAGGCCGATAGGGCTTCCATTGACAGGAGTTGACAAAGAGAGACCCCGGGTTTTCTATTGGTGGCTCCAAAGAGGGTCACAGTGGTGGATAGATCTATCAACATCCCAGAGGTTGCTGGATGGCCTCACCCTAGATCGGATCACTTGGAGACCATGAAGAGAGCATATAGGGTGGGTAGAGGATGGATAGGAGTTGGCTCACATCAGGCAAGTCATATGGTTGAGGATAAAGTGAGGAGAAGTAGAGCTCCATCGCTACGACCAAGTTTTGAGATAGTTCGATCTACAGTAGGGGATCCCTACTCTTAGGGATTATGAGTACTCTTAGACTATGTGAGATAGTACCACACTGAGCAGGGCTATAGACATATAGTGATTTTGTAGTCAAGATGATGATGATGCCCCTATTTAGCCAATGTATGGGGATGATGCAGGGATAGCAGATGGATATGATTCCTGGTATGTAGGCATATGCCCTCCTCGGATGATAATGGCATAGGATTCGATGCACGCTGTAGTGCAAAAAATGGAGAGGTGGCACCAGGTTGCCATTGATATAGTGAGGGGTTGTAGAGGGAGGGATCAACGATGACCTCCTTAGGAGAGACGTCGGAGAGTACCACAAGCTTTAGAGAGACAGCAACAACTAGAGAGGAGGGAGGAGAGGAGAGAGGAGAGGATAGAAAGACTCCCTCCTCAGTATAGGGATAGGCCACCATCGCTCGATAGGAGCAAGGGTGTTGAGGTGGAGGAGAGTAGTGAGATGGTAGCTCTTCGGGTGGAGAATGCTCGCCTATGAGCTTAGGTGCAAACTCTATAGGATGAGGCTACATGGCTCAGGGCTCAGAGCAGAGGGGCAAACATTCTAGATCTGGCTTGGTCGGTTGCTTAGACCGCATTCTATAAGGGAGTGTACTACTAGCTAGTTCTAGAGGGCCAAAGGATACAATTGCCAGTCGACATTGTAGAGCCGATCAGGATGGGGTCATCGAGGACATCATCACGATCGACATCGAGGACCCACGACATAGGACGGGCTTCGATGGGACCACCTCCTCCACCTCAAGGTGGGAGAGGAGATGAGGCTGAGAGCTCGAGGTCTTCTCGAGACTAGATGCACATTGTACATAGACTATTTTTGAGATGATTGAGTATGCCAGGGTATAGATTGTGGCATACCAATCCGTTTTGATATGATGTATATACTTTTGATATATATATATATATGATGTTATTTTTGTGATATGACTTGTGCATATGTTTTATGATGCTTTTAATATTTTAATTGTGGATTGACTATTCATGTAATTATGTCGTTTGAAAATATTATAATTTTATGTCATGCTATAAAATTAAATGAAATAATTTGATGTGAAAAAACTGGTTGTTGTGGTGTGTTTTGATGAAATTAAAGTGACTTCTAACAATAATTTCAAAGGACATTATTGCTGTTACATGACCATTTCATGGAGTCATCACTCGCTAGGTCATCAAGCTAATCCCGATATGAGAGAAATATTGCTAAAAGTAAAATGGTGCTTAAGAGACTTTCTTAAGACTTTGTGTTGTGATGATGAAAAATAATGATAGTGATGATTTGTTTTCAGATTTCCATGAAAATATTATGCATGAAATATTAAAAATATGATTTTTGCTAGGCATAAAATTCCTAAGTATGATAGAAATTTGAAAAATTCCCTAGGAATTATACCATCGTCGCAAAAAAATGAATGTTGACATAATGAAATGAAATAGGAAAGTTTTCATTCTTTTTAAAGCACAATTGTGTAACATAATGATTTAAGTCATATGCTTTTATGGATTAAATAAATGGGAAATAAAATTAGAATGATGGTTTGTGCTAGGCATAGAATTTTAGGTATAGACTTATACCATCATCACGAAATCCAAAGAAGAAATTGATATAATAGTTTTATTGCATAGTTGATTTTTGATTTTGAGATAAGCAAAAAATATACAAATGAGGGCATGCATTAGGCATAAAATTCCAATTTAGGTTTAGGAACTATACCATCGTCACGAAAGTCGAAAAAAATATAAATGTGACTTTATTACTAGATTTTTGAACATGTTTTGCAGGAAAATTTTGGATGTTTGAAAAAAATGTATTTAATTGATTTTACACTAAGCAGATATTCTCAGGTAAGAAAGTCAAATTATTCCAGAAGATTTGAATAAATATCTTAAATTATCTCAAAGACAAAATTTAGATTTATAAGTAACCCCATGTGCATACGTGAGTTCATTTCCGATCTTGATCTATCATAATGATACAAAATCTCTCAAACACAAATGTGTGTGTAATTGTAATGTTCATTTACCGATTTTGAGCAAGATAATTTGATACAAGTAATTTGAATTAACCAAATGAGTGTTCGTTGACCATGATTTATATGCATGTAACCGTACCAGACTACTATGTAAGTCGGGTCATCAAGATCTAGCTGATCCATAAACGGACATAGGTTTGTACAAAATAAGGTCGCTAATGTGAGACATATCACCACGCTAGGAGTTACCCAATGTCAAGCAAGTTGGGCACAAATCACCTATTATGGGGTTTACCTCACAGTTTTTGAATAATTGAGAATTCCAGGGATTCAAGCTTCACACTTCCTTCTTTCAAAAAGGGGGGGGATTTATTGTTTTTTGCTTTTTCTTTTCTTTTCTTTTTCTATTTTTTTTTTTGTATTTTGTATTTTACTTGACACTGAGATAATGCTAAAATATTGCTGAGATGGTACAAAATAATGCTTCTAAATAATTTATCTTTTTCTCATGATTTTTCTTGATTTTCTTTTTCTTTTTCTTTTTCTTCCTATACTAGGGATACTTGCTCGGATTGGCTGTAGAGCAAGGGATTTTTATTTTGGGCAGGGGTGATCTTGTCCTTTTTTCAATTATCAAAGATTCTAGACCATGTGCATGATAAGATAGCAAGGAAAAATTTTCGCTCAAGAGACCACTTCTACTATGTAGCATCGTTTTGAATTTGCAATGAAAACATTTTAATGTGAAAAGGTGTACTTGGTTCAAGTAAATAACAAGATCAGTTCTCTATGCTCAAAACTTTATTTAATTCAACTATGGACTTCGATATAAGAGAGATTAATAATCATACCAAATAAGATCAAGATATTTATTCATGTGTGTGTGTGAAAGTGAGGGATTCTATATAAATGCTAATTTATCCAAAATAACTGAAAATATAACTGCAATACTTCAAGAATGGATAGGTGCAAAATAGAAGATGTTTTTGAGGATTTTGATGATTTTGATTTTTTTTTATATTTTGATTTTAATTTATGAATTGAGAGAATACATAATATTACTATTTTTGAAATTTTTATATGAATTACTAATATGAGACAATATGTATAATATATACAGTGACGAAATTACCATATTTATGCATAATAGCGCTTAAGATGCATAATGTTCATAGGTTCTTTAAGATTTTTACCATCTAAGGTAGCTAATATGTATGCTCCCGATCCAAATTTAGCAGTAATAATATATGGCCCAAGCCAGTTAGGCTCGAATTTGCCTTTAAGGTCTTTAGTTGCATTAGTATTTTTTTGATTTTTTTAAGATGAGGTCGCCTATCTCAAAGGATCGATTATGAACTTTCTTGAGATATGCTCGTTTGAGCTTGTTATGGTAGGCACAAAGATGCTCCAAAGCATTAATGCGCTTCTCATGTAGGAGTTCCAACTGACTAAATCTACCAACATGATATTCATCTCCTACTTCAGTATCTTGAAGTAGCAGAGCCAAAGAAGGAACTTCTAGTTCAAAGGGAAAAATAGCTTCAGCACCATAAACCAAAACAAAAGGTGAAGTGCCCATGGGAGTACGAATGCTAGTTCGATAAGCCCACAAAGCATGATATAATTTAAGGTGCCAATCATGGTAGGATTTTAATTAATGTTTTATTAGATGCTTCTGCTTGGCCATTACCCTAAGGATAATAAGGAGTGGATCAATGATGTTGAATTTTATATTTTTGACATAGTTTCTTTACATATTTATTTTTGAAACAAGTTCCATTATTCGAGATGAGATTTGCAGGAATTTTGAACCTACAAATAATTTGATTAAGAATAAACTTGGAAACTTGCATTCCAATGCAAGAAGCTAAGGGCATAGCTTCGACCCACTTCATAAAATACTCGGTGGTGGTTATGATGAATTTGTGTCCATCAGATGACATAGGATTGATTTTTTCGATGATGTCTAAGCCCCATTTTGAAAAGGGCCAAGGAGATGAAATAGATTGCAGTTCTTGTGCAAGCACATGGACAAGGTCAGCGTGTTTTTGGAAATTGTCGCAATGGCGCACATAATCATGTGCATCATTCTCCATGGTAGGCCAAAAATATCCTATCCTAAGGAGCTTCTTAGCAATGGCGCTACCACTAAAGTGTCCCCCACAAGATCCATCGTGGGCTTCACTCAAAGCTGATCTAGACTCTTCTAGATTCAAACATCTTAATAGGATACCTTCAAAATATCTCCTATATAATGTATTACCAATTATTACAAAGTGACTTGCTCATCTACGTAATAACTGACGCTGGTTTCTATTAAAACCTTCAAAGAAGGTCCCATTTTGAAGAAAATTGAGGATGTCAGTGTACCAAAGTTTAGGAATAGTTTCGTTGATTAGAAACACGTCCAAAGGTTCCAAGCATGATTTAGTTGAAGTGGGTTCCTAGAGTTGATGAATAATGATGGTAGCATATTCGTCATCTAACTCCAAGGGTAAAAGAGATGCAGCTGCGGCCATAGCGCCAGCCGCACGATTACTAGTTCTAGGGATAGCTTCCAAAGTAACTTGATCAAATAAAGATACTAATTGTAATACATATGCTTTATATGGGCATAATTTATCATCTTTGGTCTGATAAGCATCATTAATTTTATTTATAACAAGTTGAGAATCACTAAAAACTAACACATTTTTAATTTTTAGTGCTAGGGCAGCTCGTAATCCAAGGATTAGAGCCTCATATTCAATAGTGTTATTAGTACAGGAAAACATTAATTTAAAGGATAGAGGTATGAGATGTTTATATGGAGATATCAAAATAATACCTGCACTAGGCCCACTCATGCATCGAGATCCATCAAAGTATAGGGACCATTGCTCCGAATGATCCGCCTCTAGGTTAAGGCATTTGTCAAGAAACTCAATGACGAGGGGATGGGTGGACTCTAAGTGTGTAGCAACTAATTGATCTGCTATGATTTGACCCTTAGTAGACTTGTTTCCTATAAAAATGAGTTCAAAATTGCTTCGAGCAAGAACCCACTTTGATGTGCGACCAGATAAATAAGGTCGACTCATGAGATACCGCAAGGGATCGGATTTAGCAATAACGTATGTTTTTTGACTGAGCATATAATGGCATAGTTTCTATGTAGAAAATATGACTACTATACATAACTTATCTAATGCTATGTATCGGGTGAAAGCACGAGGATACGAAAACAAAAGACGAAAATCCCAAGTGCGATGTATGCAAAAGCGAAACGTAACGCTAAGCCCTACGAACTGAAACGCATGAAAGGAGAAACATAAACCAATTGAAACAAGATAGAAAGCAAATGTTGAGTACAACCCTTTTTATTAATTTTCTTTAAACATCGTGTTACAATACGTCTCCTCCATTTTGGGGACTAGGAGCGTTAAGTATGGCTCTATTACACCACGGATTGATACGCTTTCTTCCACGTGCCCACATGTAAAATGGGTGGACCAAACATCGCCGCCGCTTGCGTTGATGAGTCTTGACTCCTTGCTGCTCCTCTAATGTCGAGACCCTACGTTCAAGGAAACAGAAAATAGTCAGTAGCACCTGTAGATAAAATGAAACATGCAATCCCCAAGCCTACGGTCAGTGTATGCATAAAATGATTAAAGCGATAACTGAAACATATCAGAATGAGCTGAAAATTTGACAGAAGCAATAAAACCTTACCAGGAAGCCACTGCAAAAGGAACAGTCCAGAAATTTTGCACATATTTCTAATCGCTCCGGGGTGGGACGATTAGAACTATCATAACCTGTCCAAGAGCCACCTCCTAAATGTCTGGTCCAGAAGCCTCCAAATCACCTGCAGAGTTGGGGTTAGGTAAAACGGGGTATTTTGGGATGACCCAGATGGTCATATTTTGCCAATTCGGCCTCTATCACCCAAAATATGATGATGCTACCTACGTGTTAGTGAAAGCGGGAAATGATAAAAGCATGATCAAAACTTGTCAGAATCACATGAAATTTAAATGACAACATATGTAAACAACCTAGAATCAGATGCAAAAGAAAAATCAGGGAAATCTACCATAGATTTCTAATCGCTCCGGGGTGGGGCGATTAGGACTACGATAGTTTGGGGGGCGCCCGAGGGCAGGACGCCCATCGTTTGGGACTCTGTTTCGGCACCAATCCACTTGGGATGGGTCCAAAACCTCTTATGGGGTTGTGTCAAAAAATTTGGTGGGATATTGTGGCCAAATGTTTGGGTTTGGGTCCGGATTGCGCTTCCAATAATCACCCAATAACCTCCCTCCAAAAGAGAGATCAAGGATGTGAAAGCACAAACGATGGGTGAGGATGTAATTTGGCAGCACTTCGTTGCTCCAAAGGCTCCTCTCTATTCTTTTTTGGGTGAGAAGACTCACCAATTTATAGACCTAGGGTCTCTCTCTTTGAATGCGCATGCGAGGGCGCCACTTGAGTTGCTTGTCCTATTTTGAGAGAAAATATTATTCCCCTGATTTAGAGTCTCCTTGCATGAGGCCTCCAAAATCAAAGACATGCATGACTGAAGTCTCTCTCCTTGATTTGAAGTCGTTCCTCGCAATTGCATGGCCTGAAGCTGCAGTTAACTGGCGGACCTATCGAGGTTTGACTTTTTTCCAGTCAAACCTGCTATTCGCCCCACCCTAGGACGAATGCTGATAATCGTCCCTGGGTGGGACGAATACCAGTTTGTAATCATCCCAGGGTGGGACGAGTAGGGAGCAAAGTGCCAAAAAGGTGCCAAATTGACCTTTGACCTTCCAAACTATTGTGGGAGTGGTTAGGACCACTTTTTAACCTCTAGGGGCTGCCCTAGGGGCTATGTGTGTCAATGCGATCGGTGCTTGTCGTCACATAATCGGATTGGTGTTGTTTTGGTGTCTACAGATGCCCCTTTTTGGGAAGCGTTGTGCAAGGCACAATGCTGAGCAAAAATAGATAACCAAAGCACTAATGATTAGGGTTTCTCAGTAACCTAACCAACTCTTGATGCCCCAAGTATGGAAAGGGCATGCATTCTTGAATCCTTGCTTTTGACGAGCTAAGGAGCTTAATTCAAGTGTTAACCTTTTTTAGTGAGGTGTTACTTGATCTTGGACATTGTTCAGTCATGAATAGGCAAAGGGCGCAACCTTTTGTCTATGGGAACCTTGAGTTCATGATTCACGAATGCCAAGTGTTTGATCAGCTTGTGATTATTGCTTGTTTGCTGCCCCAAGCAGGAGCGTGATTGTCTTTGTCAATGATCCTTTGAATGCGTGCCATTTCCTTGATTGGGTGTGTTTTTGTTGATTGGTGACTAAGTGTGACTACCCCCTCAAGCGACGAATCGATGAGGGAATGACCAACATGAGAAAAGCGACGAGTCACTTGACCCAAGATGACTTATGTAAGGGTGCCTTCAGTTGTTTTTCGTTGAATGCTTATGCAGTTTCCGAACATTTTGACCTATTTTTGGTGGGTTTGAACCCTTTTTGTGACGCATTTTGGAGCTAAAATTGTCAAAAATCCATCCTCCCATGGAGCGGTCCGGCTATGGTAGCCTTCTTAGGGAGTAGGATAGTGACAATTTGTGACCCCAACGTCTATTTTGGATGCCAAGAATGTCAGGCGCAAAGGCGCCTTCGTTCGACAATGTTATTGCTATTTTTGGTTGGGTTTTGACCCTTTTTGTGACGCCATTTGGGGATGAAATTCTTGAAAATCCGTCCTCCCGTGGAGCGGTCCGGCTATGGTAGCCTTCTTAGGGAGTAGGATAGTGAGGATTTGTGACCCCGACGTCTATTTTGCATGCCCGAAATGTCAAGTGCAAAAGCACTCTTATTGGACAATTTTATTGCTTTTTTTTGTGCATTTTGGTGCATTTTTTTTGCTGTTTTTGAAATTTTTGCTCTGTAATCGTCCCTGGGTGGGACGAATACCAGTTTGGTAATCGTCCCAGGGTGGGACGAGCGCTAACTAGAGCGCTCATCCTAGGGAGGAACGATTACAGGCTCAAAAGCCTATTTAAGGGCCAAAACTAGGTTTTGGGCTCATTTGCATTTGTTTTTCTAGCGATTTGGAGCTTGAGGAGGAGGAGGTCAATTCTGCGAAGCGAAGCGCTGCCGAATTTTTCCGACCACCATGAGTTCATGGACCGGATCATCAAGCGGCGGAGCCGAAGTGAGACCAGTGAGTGCTCTTCCTCTTTATTGTTTGTGTTGTTTGTTACAGTTTTAAAATCGTAATTTATTTGTTTTTTTCTTTTGTATTTTGTTTTTCAAATTAAAAATGAAAACCCTAATTAAATGTGTTTTGTTATGTGTGAATTTTTTTTTTGTATGGCTTCATTAAAACTTAGGTTGAAACCCTAGTGGAAACCATGTTGATTTGGCATTTCTGATAAACTAAAAGAAACCCTAGTCTAACAAAAATCAAAACTTAGCTTAAAAACCTAGGTTAACCCTAGTTGAACAAAGATCAAAACTTAGCTTAAAAACTTAGGTGTAAAACTTAGCTTAAAAACTTAGTTTAAACGTACTTAAAAATTGTTAACTTAGTTTAACAAGTAAAATTAGAAAACCCTAGGTTGAAATTTTTTTTTTTGTTTTTTTGTTTTTAATTTATCAGTTTAGACGTAGAGTTAAAAACCCTAGGACTAAAAATGTTTTGTTTTTTTGTTTTTAATTTATTTAGAGAGTAAAACCCTAGGAAAAATTTTTTTTTTTTGTTTTTATTTATTTTGGTAAACTAGGATGAAAGTTTTTGTATTTTTTTGTTTTTAATTTATCAGTTTAGACGTAGAGTAAAAAAACCCTAGGACTGACAAACTGTGTTTTGAATTTTTTGTTTTTAATTTATCAGTTGAGACTTAGAGTTAAAAACCCTAGTACTAACAAACCGTTTTTTTGAATTTTTTGTTTTTAATTTATTAGTGTAGACTTAGAGTTAAAAACCCTAGGATTGAAAAATTGTGGTTTGAATTTTTTTGTTTTTAATTTATCAGTGTAGACTTAGAGTTAAAAACCCTAGGGATTGAAAAATTGTTTTTGAATTTTTTGTGTTTTTAATTTATCAGTTAGAATTTAGAGTTAAAAACCCTAGGAACTGAAAATTTATTTTTGATTTTTTTGTTTTTGTTTTAATTTATCGTTGACCTTAGAGTTAAAAACCCTAGGAACTAAAAAATTATTTTGAATTTTTTGTTGTTTTTAATTTATCAGTTTAGACTTAGAGTTAAAAACCCTAGGAACTGAAAAACTGTTTTTGATTTTTTTTGTTTTTTAATTTATCAGTTGAACGTTAGAGTTAAAAACCCTAGGACTGACAAACTTGTTTTGAATTTTTTTGTTTTTAATTTATCAGTGTAGACTTAGAGTTAAAAACCCTAGGACTGACAAACATTGTTTTGAATTTTTTTGTTGTTTTTAATTTATCAGTTGAGACTTAGAGTTAAAAACCCTAGGTACTGAAAAATTGTTTTTGAATTTTTTGTTTTTGTTAATTTATCAGTTTGACCTAGAGTTAAAAAACCTAGGAACTGACAAACTATTATTTGAATGTTTTTTTTTAATTTTGTTGCTCGTTATTTGTTTGTTTTTAGCTGTACATTGTTTTATGCATTGTTGTATATTCATGTTATTGTTGTACAGTTTATCATGGTTTTTAATGTTTTTGTTTTGTTTTCTTTTGTAGGTTGTGAAGAGCCGGTACCGTGTGCCTATAGTTTTCTCTGAAGCATGGGAGGCACTGACTTTGGCTGACTGGGAGTGGCTTGATGCCCTTGGGCTCAAGCAGGTGACTCGACTAGAGCCTGTGGTCGGGGATCGGGCCTATCTAACTACCCTGATCAACTTGTGGGATCCCCAGACCAATACCTTCCATCTCCCAATAGGGGAGATGACAGTGACCTTGGAGGACGTCTATCGGATTCTATGGATTTTGATAGATGGGCTACCGATCAAGACGACATCGCGTGATCAGCGGACAACTGTACTGACGTGATGCTTCGGGCATGGGGAGGAGTTAGGTGTGGACAGCCCAGTGGAGAGGGTAGAGGGCGACTGCCATATTGGTAGGATTTTGGTACGATGGTGGCTAGAGAGGGGCGTGTTGGGAGTGAGGCACGCAGTACTGATGGGCCTCATTTCCAACATGCTGCTACCCGACTCTTCAGGTGCATGGTTCCCTTGGAACCTGTTGGAGGTGGTTTTTAGGTTGGTGGAGTGTCCGACGGAGGCACCTCTGATCATGAGATGGGGACAGACTCTATTGGCACAGCTCTATGATGAGTTGTACGAGGTCCGCTATCGGAGGCGAAAGGGGATTGGATGCAGCTATCTATTGCAGTGTTGGGCTTGGCAACACATAGCTGTGGAGAGGCCGGTGGGGTTGCCATGGATGACTCGGGTAGAGATGGTAGATCGAGAGATCGGGTACGGGGCATTATGGTGGCGGTCTAAGGAGCAGGGGCAGAGTCGATGGTGGGTAGGTGTCGTAGGGCACTATGTCGATGCCTTCGCTCGGCTTGCTCTGGGGAGGTGTTCTGGTGCCCATATCGTGACTGTCCAGCCTGGCCTGAGGTTGGAGAGTGGCTCTGATGGGTTCATAGGGGGAGGTGGCTGATTGGGCGGCATGGGACTGAGTAGGAGTTCTTCTCGTATGGTCGGGTGACACGACAGTTTGGGGTGCACCAGGGGTTGCTTGGTGAGCCCTTGATCTATCAGCATCGGGGGACGAGAGGACTCTGGTCTGGCCGATCATTGCACCATTGGGTGAGGATTTAGATATAGTGATTGACGTCCCGGATGTGGATGACATCGGGGTTACCGTTGAGTATGACTAGTGGTGGACTTTACGGTGATGGCGAGGAGAGGGGCCTCTAGGAGGTGTAGAGGTAGCATAGGTGGGGAGGGTGGAGAGGCACCAGGAGAGGGTTGGGGGCTTCGCTGGAGGATGTGGACATGGTGGAGGTGGATGATGTGGGTGTGGATTTTGGGGTTCTAGATCAGCCGGAGATGCAGGATGTTCCAGAGTAGTGGGAGCTAGAGTAGCCCGCAGTCCTGGATTGCCTATGCATCAGGAAGTCCTAGAGGGTGTGGAGGCGAGGGTTCATGCTCGAGATAGCATGATTGGAGGAGCTACTACGGAGGTGAGATGAGGAGCTCGGGGATGCTCTATAGGAGAGGGATCTCCTACGGACTCAGTTGGCTAGAGCGGGAGAACGCATTTGCTATGTACCATCGATGGGATAGGGATACGGATGCTGCATGAGAGAGGGATCTCCTATGGATGTAGCTGGCAGAGAGGGAGAAGGCATTGGTGCAGCATGATGATGTAGTAGCTTTGTATCATCGATGGGAGGCGAAGTGGTTTCGTGATGGATTTGGAGGGAGAGATTATCCGCCTCAGGGGGCGGTTACCTGAGCCCTCTAGAGGTGGGTCTTCGCATCGGATGAGGGGTAGCGATACTGAGCAGTCAGCATCGTCTCATCGTAGGCGATTGGATGAGGGGGGTGCTAGTGGGCGTGATGCGGGGGCGAGCAGCAGTCGCCCTGAGAGGTCCCATAGGACCCACACCATGGGGGTAGTTCTCGTCGCACCGATCCTACGTGATCATGGTGGCCGACGCCCTAGGCTTGGGGGTTTTTGAGTTTTTGCTTTGTTGCGAGGTCAGAGGACCGGTTTATTGTAGCCTGCGGGCATTTTTGATGATATATATATACAGATGACTTTCTTTGTGTTTAGACACTTGTCATGGTTTGTTTTTCTATTTATGCATAATTATTTATGATGATGTATGCATGTGGTATTATGAATGCGATGTTTCTAATTATATGATGTATGCATATGGAATGAATGAAATGAGTTGTTGATAACTTGTCGATGGCACCATAGACTGTACAAGATTTACTGGCTTTCTGTACTTATGTGATGGCTTTGTGGAATGACTTTGCATGTGCTAACTTTGTTTTTGTATTTTTCGTATTATCTGATGGTGATGTACGTAATGAAATGTACCAGTTGTTTTAAAATGTAGTTAAGCTTTTCTGAGATTCAGATATTTTAACTAACTAGCCAAGACTGTACATTTATCTCACAAGACTTTTGAACAAGGTATAAATCAGACTTGAGTTTGACCAAGTTATTTCACATCCTTGTGTGTGCAATTGAGTTCGTTTATGTGGTATTTTTCAGGATACCGCCAGTGCCAGATAGGCTATCAACCAAACCTGTACTGAGGATCACCTAATTAGCTCCACTAACTCCGTTGTTGTATTTAGTAAGATTAATCCATGGGACAATCTAAGGTACCATAAGCTAGCTCATCCACATGCAAACATTGGTCTGCTCACACGCAAAGCTAATGTGATAGACATATCATCATGCATTTAGGATACCACCATTGCCAGGTAGGTTGTCCACCAAACCCGTAATGAGGATCACCTAGATGGTTTTTGAATGCTGAGAATTCTAGGGATTCAAGCTCAAGGATCTTTTATTTGCTCAATGTGTTAGGATACTTGCTCGTATACATAGTGATGAAAATCACTGTTTATTTTTCTCTTTTTGTTTTTCTTTTTGAGCAAGGATTTTGAATAGTGGTGATAACCACTGTTATTTGATTTTGCATTTTGAGCTTCATAAGGTTGAGCTTGTAGGTTTTTGGCTTGTGAATGACATTGATCCTTTTAGGCCTTGGGGATGACTACCCATCCTGTTCAGGGATGTGTAGTACGAATCCTTACGACTTTGGGAACCAAAGGGGATTAGGGATATTATGAAGTAAGGGCATTGATATTTTAGGCCTTGGGGATGACTACCCATCCTTGTCAGGGGTGTGTAGTATGAATCCTTACGACTTTGGAGACCAAAGGTGATTGGAGATGTTCGTGATGATGGCTTGTGGGGATTTTGTTTTTGAATGGCATTGATCCTTTTAGGCCTTGGGGATGACTACCCATCCTTGTCAGGGATGTGTAGTACGAATCCTTACAACTTTGGGGACCAACGGTGATTGGGATTTTTGCTAGTGGTGAAAACCACTATTTATTAGGGGGAATTGATGGGGAAGAGCTTGTCCTTTTGTCAATTCTCAGCACTCTTGAACCATTCGCACAGGGGGGATGAGCAAGGCTAATCTTTCACCTATGGTATCCTAGACTCGCTTTGTAGTTTTCATCTTCCGTTCACACAACTTGGGAATTATTTTATGTGTTTTAACTTGTGTAGGGATGTTACATAACGAGGCGTGATCCAAGTAAAACTTTCCCTTGTAAAATCCGTTTAACTTTGTACAGTTTTTGGCTAGAAATTTAAAGACAATTGAATGACGAAAACCCTACATACATTAGGAGACAACTGACTATGCTAAAAATGGGGATGGTGTTATTCTGGATGTATGTGTTTATAAAATGGATGGAATGTGGAAAATGAAGGAATTGCCGAGCAATTACAGTCTATGGTGTTTGGGACATGTATGACCAACAAATATGCAATGTATGGATGCGATGCCTAATGCAACTTATATTTTTGTATTTTGATTTTTACGAGTATGCATGGAATTGAGATGCAATTTTTTTGTTATTTTTGATGATTTTATTATTTTTGTTTGTTTTTGAATATTTATTTTGACCAAGCGATTATGGTAACCCTTGGAGCTTTTGGTTTGACCAAAGGGTTTATGGATACCTTTGGGGCATTTTTGGGGTTGACCAAGCGATTGTGGGAATCCTTGGAGCTTTTGGTTTGACCAAAGGGTTTATGGATACCTTTGGGGCATTTTGGGTTTGACCAAGCGATTGTGGGAATCCTTGGAGCTTTTGGGTGGACTATGGCTCTCTCTCTAAATGTGGAATGGCCTCAAATGACTGATGTTCAAGGGTTCTAGTTCCTTGATTCCTTCAAGAGAGGCGAGCCGGTATGTTCCAGGTCCTATTTTACTATCAATCACATAAGGACCTAACCAGTTTGCCATGAACTTGTCCCTTAGATGGGGCAGCAAATTAGAATTATGTTGGTTCTCTTTTAAGACCAAGTCACCAACCTGAAAGTCCCTTAGGTGAACCTTCATGTTGTATGCTTTCTTAAGTCGCTCTTGATAGATACGCAAATGCTCGAGAGCATTGATGCATCGTTCGTCGAGCAACGTAAGTTGGTCTAACCGGGCCTGCCATGCAGTGTCATCATCGATGAACTCTTGCATTGATATGCGTAGTGAAGGGATTTCCAACTCGAGAGGCATGATCGCCTCGGAGCCATACACCAACGAAAATGGAGTTGCCCCAGTGGGCATCCGAATGCTAGTGCGATAAGCCCATAGGGCAAGCGGGATTTGAATGTGCCAATCCTTATGACTATCTACGATGGTCTTTTTGAGGATGGCGACTAGCATTTTGTTTGACGCCTCTGCTTGCCCATTTGCCTACGGATAATAGGGTGTTGAAAAACTATGCTAAATTTTGTACTTTGTTGTCAAAGCATGCACATATTTATTCTTGAATGACGTCCCATTATCCGAGATGATCTTGGATGGAATACCAAAATGACATATGATGTTATGTAAAATAAACTCCGCAATGCGGGTTCCAGTCGTAGAGGTTAGCGAAATTGCTTCCACCCACTTGGTGAAGTACTCTGTGGCCGTTATGATGAACGTGTGATGACTTGACGATGCAGGGGAGATCTTTTCGATTAGATCAAAGCCCCACTACAAAAAAGGCCAAGCCGATTGAATCGGTTGCAAGGCCTGAGAAGGTACGTGTGTCAAATTGGCATGGTGTTGACACTTCATGCACTTCTTTACATATGCACAACAATCTCGCTCTAAAGATGGCCAATAATAGCCCATGCGAAGAATGCGCTTTGCGATGGCCATACCGCTGAAGTGGCCACCGCATGTACCATCGTGGGCTTGGGTGATCGCCCAAGCAGACTCCTGCTGGTCCAAGCAATGGAGGAGGATTCCTTCATAGCTCCAACGATACAAAATGTCTCCTAGCAAGACATGTTTTGCCACTTTCTATTTAAATGATCTTTTCATGGCTTGTGTCAATCCAAGTGGGAGGTTACCTAACTTGAGGTAATCTCTAATGGGTGTGTACCAATCCTGCTGATCAGAAACCTCGATGGTATGAATGACCAATCCCTCTTGAAGTTCATCCCTAGCAAAAGTTGAGCGGGAAAGAACTTGTAAAAATAGCGTTGTGTTGCTATTAAGAGGGGTCGAGGAGAACAAGGACCCCCAGTTGGCTTGAGTCAGACAATCATGGATTCGAGAGAACCTATCCTGAGATGGTTCAATCTGGATCAGGTGGATTCCTGGTGTTAGGTCAGAGCTTGCATGCTCCATCATGGATTGCGATAATGTTTTGACCTGAATGGTTGTCATCTCACCGAAAGGGTCTTGCGGGATTAGTGACCCCAAGGAGGCCATAGTGTCCACAAAATGATTCGATGATCGAGGGAGTGCCTCGATGTCGTACCATTCAAGCTGTGCCAGGAATTTGTCCACAAGGGCTTTGTAGGCCTGCAGAACTAGGCATTTACATTGGAATACCCCTTTGACTTGATTGACAATTAACAGTGAATCACCAAAGATGTTTAAACGTTTGATGTTCATGGTGATTGTTGTCTGAAGACCTATGAGCAAGGCTTCATATTCTGCATTGTTGTTGGTGCACGAGAAGTCTAATTTAAATGATAGAGGCATTGGAGCCCCTTGCGGTGTGAAGAATACAATTCTCATGCCACCTCCTTGCTCACATTTAGAACCATCGAAGAATAGGGTCATGTCGACCTGTGACTCAGGCTCATTAGAATCTAGCGATTCTGAAACATGGAAGACCCCATCATCAAGTAGTTCTATGGTCAGAGGTTGATCGTCTTCAAGAGGAGCCTCTGCTAGTTGATCGGTGATGACTTGACCTTTTATGGATTTCTGTCCAATGAATTCTATGTCAAACTCCGTCAACAACATGATCCATTTCGCCGTGCGGCTACTATGATAAGTACGACTCATCATGTATCGTAATGGATTCTCCTTAGACACAACATACGTCGTATTGCTGAGCATGTAGTGGCATAGCTTTTTGGTAGCAAACACCACTGCCAAGCAGAGCTTCTCAACGTATGCATAGTTAAGTTCATAACTGACCAGGGTGCGGCTAAGATAGTAAGTAGCCTGTTCTTTGTGTAGTTCATTTTTCTGGGATAGCATGGCACCCAGTGCCACCTCAGTAGCTGAGATGTATAAGTAGAATGACACTCCTGGTCTAGGTGGTGCCAATACTGGCAGCGAAGCCAAGTATTGTTTAATGTCATCAAAGGCTGACTGGCACTCGTCATCCCAGTGAAATGCTACCCCCTTGTGCAATAATTTATTCATGGGTCGGCACTTGTCATATAGCTACGCTATGAAGCGCTTGATTGACGTGACCTTTCCCTACAGGCTTCTGAGCTGCTTGATGGTAGTTGGGGGAAGCATTTCAAGGATTGCCTTGACTTTGTGTGGGTCTACCTCGATTCCTCTCTTTGAGACTATGAAACCCAAGAGCTTTCCAGATGTGATGCCAAATACGCACTTCTTGGGGTTTAGTCTGACTTTATGTTCAATGAGGCGATCGAGGATCTTGCTTAAGTCATCGAGATGATCTGGGCGCAAAAGAGATTTGGCCAACAAATCATCCATGTAATCTTCCAAAGTTTTATGCATGTGATCATGGAAGATGTACGTCATGGCACGTTGGTAGGTGGCGCCAACGTTTTTAAGGCCAAAGGGCATGACCTTATAACAAAATGTCCCCCAAGGCATTGTGAACGCCATTTTTAGTTGGTCCTCGGGATTAATACGAATTTGATTGTATCCCGAGAAACCATCCATGAGGGAAAGCATTTCATGGCCCATTGTAGCGTCTACCAATGCATCGATGCTAGGCAAGGGGAAATCATCCTTAGGACTCGCTTTGTTTAGATCTCAAAAATCAGTGCATATGCGAATCCTCCCGTCGGGATTTTTGATGGGCACCATGTTAGACAACCATGGTGGGTAATCCACGCAGATGACAAACTATGCATCCAACAACTTTTGTAGCTCATATTTGACCATTAAGGCTACTTGTTGGATGCATCTTACGTAGTTTTTGCTTTACTGGCTTGACTTGTCGGATCAAGCGTTAGATTATGCATGACTAGCTATGGGTCTAGCCCCGACATGTCTTTGTAGGACCATGCAAAAACCTCCTTCTTCTCTTTGAGAAGGGCAATGTAGTCGGCTTGCTCTTCGGGGGATAGACTTACCCCCAACTTGATGATTTGCAAATTCATTGGATCAGAGCCGATGTCTACGTCAGTCGTCTCCTCGATCGACATGTGGGACCCATCCTCCAACTGGTGTGGAGTTGGGATCAGGTGGATATCATTTGCTGAATTTAGATCATCGTTCGAAATGTCGGGTTCCTCTTCAGCATGGAAGACATCCTGAGTCTGTCCTGGGGTGAAATGGAACATCCCACCGCAAGGCCAGTACTCTGATGGGGATGGCGGTGTGTCGATGCGATCCCAGTCTATAGCATCTAGGTCTAGATGCAATGACCATGTTGGGTCAGCTGGATTATGGATGGGGGTGGTTAAGTCAATGGAGATCATGTTGATGAAATGATTTTGGTCTCCATTACCGTGGGTGTGGTTACTCGGACATCCTAGGTGATCTTTGTGCTCCGGATCTGGCTCTGTGGGTACTGGCACAAATGGATCGGCCCTATGTGCGGATAAGAGGATAGGGTCCACCCTAGGCACTGATGGCTCTATAGGGTCTCCAGGCGGAAGATGTTCTCTGTATACCTGGAGTGGCGGGTGCAATAATTGGTCCAACTACGCCTGGTTTAGGTGCCACCTATGCCTTGGCCCTATGTGTAGTTGTTCAAACATGTCATCTATGTCCAAGGGATATTGCTACTATCGCATATGATTGAGATAGGCCATCTCAGTTTCATCTTCATAATCACTATCAGAGATCCAAAGGCCTTCGTTGGCTCCAATAGCTATTTGCGACATGTGAGGCTCATCTTGCTCAAGAAAATTAATGTGGTCCCATCGAGGTTGTTCCACTCTCTGCGGGGGGACCTGATTCTCTTGAGGTGGCATATGCTCGATTGGAGCATCCAAAGGGAACATTGTCATGAAGCTCTCCTGATAATCATCCATGGGGGTCACTTGTGAATGATTGCTATCAGACTCGAAAGGATCCCAAGGCGCTACCTCATACTCTGACTCATCTTCTGAAGACCCTTCTTGGTCTTGTCTATATCCCTCTTGTAGGTGAGTCCTCGAACTTTCTCCCTTTTCGACCGAAGGGAAAGGGTTGTTAAGGTCAACAAGGTTGGTTGTTAGCAATGGGAGATAATCCCCCAATGTATATGTTGTGTTAGGATTGGCATATGGATCTAATGCCAACCCATCCTTGTTGCCTATCCCTAGGCCTTGCATGTTCTCTACCAAGATGTCCAAGGGCAGGGGGTGGTTGAACCCTACTCCTGACTTGTCGTACGACATTTGATATCTTGGTTGGCAAAGAACATGCACTCCTTGCTCATACCTGCCCAACCCATATCCATGCCAATTACATTGGCCAAGATATCTCAAAGCAAAATCTGGGTTGGACAAATAGTTGACGTCCTCAGCAAAGGGCTCTTCATCTTCATCTTCTTGCATGTAAGGTTCAATGCCATTATCCAGGCCCCCATAAACAAATTTTGTCTGATTGGGTGGGTAGCCTAGAGGAACCACAGAGTCGATGGGGAGTCGAGGTCTCCCCATGTCCTGCATGGACTCAAGTGCGGGTGTTGCTACAATGTTCCACACTAGATACTCCCCTAGGCTCGTGTTGGCCATCTCAATGGTGATCGTTGGCGGTTGAGGGGGAGCGAATGGGAGTTCTTCCTGAGTCCACTCCATGTAGGGTGAACTAGGCATCTCGACTTCCATTTGGCTAGGCATCTCTTCGGTAGAGATGGTTGAGACTAGGGGTGGTTCCTCTTCTAGGGGTTTCTTTCCCTTGTCCTTCGGTGTGGCCCCCGTAGGTGGCATCATTGGTGAAGGACCAGATGAGGAAGATGGACCCGATTGGGGATTTGATGGACTTGTCAATGGGGATGCCTGCAGAATCGGACCCTGTTTAGATGGATTCAACTAAAAATCCAAATGCGTTGATGGAAGGGTCGATTACGACATTAGTTGCACCGTATTGCAGTACTTGAAGGGCTCTAAGTTCGTCGGGACTACATGCACCTATCCTTCAAATGTATACTTTAGGCACTGATGAGCTATCAAAGGGACAGACTTCATGTCCCTCGATCCAAGGCCGCCCCAACAAGATATTATAGGCCATCTCACCTTCCAAGATGTGGCACAATGTATGAATAGTCTTTTGTCCCACTTGGATGGGTAGGACAATTGTGCCAACCATCGAGCATATCGCATCATTGAATGCTCGAAGAGTATAGGTGGAGGCCATGATGTGAGATGCCAACAACTTCAGATGTTTCAATGCTACTATTGTAATTATATTACTGGATGAGCCAGTGTCCACCAACACCCTCTTATATGGAATCTCGTTGACCCATGCAATGATGTGCAGGGGTGGATCCGCCACATCACCAGTCACCGATTTCAATTCATCTTCTCTAAAGGTGATGACTGGTTCTGTACATTGTTTTACATGTCCCACAAAGTTGTTGAAAGAGTTTGCTTCATGGGGCTGCAACTCGATGGCTTTTAATATCTCCATTAGAGCCTCCCGATGGGGCACTGATTGTTGAATGAGCTCGTATATGGAGAGCCTAGCCGACATGGTCCTTAGACTTTGGGTAAGTCTAGTCTGAATCATGGCCACTGGTCTAGGCGGGGGAGGTTGCGTAGGGTGCTGTTGAGGTTGTGACATCGATGGAACCTCTCCTATGGCCACCACGGGGGTAGCTCCTAGGTACCTCCTGTTCCTAGTCACTATGCTTATCATCCCTACATACCCCTGCATGGGGCAATTCTGTGTCACCTCATTGACTTGAAGGGGTTTTGCCTATGCATCATGGGTAGGCAGGGGGTCTCTGAAGACTCCCATCTATTGGTTGTTTGGTGCTATGGGGTTGTCCACTGCCAACGTCTTGTTGTCGATTAGGTCTTGCACCAAGCCTTTAAACTTCCAACATGCATTAAGGTCATGTCCCTTCCATCTATGGAACCTACAGGACAAGTCCTCCCTATACCCCTTAGGCTTTGGCGCATTGGGGTCTATGGTTTGAATCTCGGGTAGGTTGATCAAGTTTTCCATTGACAAGCGGTCAAACAGGGAGTCCCTGGACTCAGTGTAAGGTGTGAATTGTCGCCTAGGGCGATGCTGTTGATTTTGTTCTTGCCTCTGATTTTCTCTGTCATAATTATTAAGAGGCACTGCACTGATAGTTAGCCTTTTGGGGCTATGTTTCTTGTGCAGGCTTAGGGACGTTTATAGCAACCTGATTGACCGTAGTAGGTTTCTGTTGCATGGTCCCTATTTTGGTGTTCTTAGACCATTCTTTCTTCTTTGGCTTGGCAATCTCACCATCTTGTATCTTGATCTCCTCAATGATTCTGGCTTGTGCCAGAGCTTCCTCTAAAGTGGCATATTGTTGTAGCTGTAATAGCATGGAGATCGATCTCAAATAGCTCTTTGAGAACATTTGGGTCAGGTCGAACATGGGAGGGAGGTAGGGCAGCTTTGAAAGCAACGTCCTCCATCGGTTCCCATATGCCACCATGGTTTCTTCCTCATACTTCCTGAGGCTAGCTAGGTCGCTTAGTGACACCTTTTTCTTGGTGTTGAAGGCGAAGCGTTCGAGGAACGCGTCCACTAGCTGATCCAAGTTATTGATGCTATGTTTTGGCAATCGAGTGAACCAATCCGAGGCAGGGCCTACGAATGTGGTTATAAATGTTCTTAGCAACAAAGCATCATTGTCCTGAATGCCAAAGCATTGGCTCAGGAATCTAGTCACGTGCTCTTGGGCATCCTCCTCTCCTCTAAAGAGTGCCAACTGGGGTAGTTTAAAGTGTTCAGGGTATGGGGGTTCCGACACTGATGGATGCACAGGGTGACTACGAAGTTGGCGTAAAGTGGGATTTTGGGGCCCAGAAGTCTTGGTCTCCATAGACTCTAAGCACTCTAGCAGCGCTTTATATGCATCGGAGGATTTGATCTCTTCCTCCTTGGTTTTCTCCCACTGTGGGTTGCGGGGAACTTGAGGCCTATGGAGGGGTAGCCGAACAGCATCCCCCCTGCCTTGGTAGGGCATTTCAGCCCACTCTTCTTCTTGCTCATACTCCTCATAGGCTTCTTGAGGAGTGCCTAGGCGAGACCTATAAACATGGGTGGGTGCCCGTGGAGGGTGCCCATCATTGTTTCTGGGAGTGGCCTCCCACTCAGGTCTAGGAGGTCTTGGAGGTAATATTTGATAAGGTCACGGGGACCTGTCTCGCACCAATGGGTTGTGCCTCTCATACACTTCTACTTTATGCGTGCGAGGGGTTGGGACCTTCTCAGGCATAGTGTTCTAAAGCAATTCGGTTGTCTGATGCTGAATGCACTCTTTGCTAAGGTGATACAGATGCTCTAACTATTGTTGATCTTGCCTAAGTTGCATGATTTGCGCTTGGCGGGTGACATGTTTGGCAAATTCCAAGTCAATTTGTTCCATCGTCTTGTGTTTAGGAAGCCTAGATGCCTCTCCTACATGTCTATCTCGGTCATGGTGATCCGAGATCCCTATGGGTTGCTTTCCTCTGTCGAGGTTAGCGGCATTCACCCGAGGCTCTGCCTTCATTGGGTGATCCTGATACATAGCAGGTGCGGAGGCGCATTGCTCCCACGCTGTGTATTGCTCTTGAGGAATGTAGTGGTCTTCCTCGTACTCCCTTTCGTATGTGTGAAAGGGGCGGGTAGAATTGGCTTGCCCTATCTGAAGAGCCTTGTGCTCTGGATTTGGCCTAGTGTTTCTGATAGTAATAAGGGGTAAAGGAGGGATGACAAAATCATGTGGCCCCTCCTTATGGACCCTATGTTGCTCTAGCGCTTCCTCGCATGGTGGCCACTCATAACGAGCGTCTAAGGGAGCCCTCCTATCTATGTTGAGTGCCACGTGTATGTCCTCCTCTTGAAAGGGTCTATGCTGAGTGGGGGTGCCCCTCAAAGAGGTGCCTCTATAGTCCTATTCTATAATGGCATGATGTGGACTATCTTGTGTGTCAGGCCGCCAAGGCGGGATGACCAAGTCCTCAGGACTATATCGAAGGTGACTTGTCCCCCTTTGTGCACTCTCTGCAGCTCCTTCCCGTGATTGGGCTCGGCTACGGGTGTACACCATGGTGATGTTTACCTAAATATGTGTACATTTTTATCTTCTTTAGGATTTCTTATGCTACACTAAACAGAAGGGAAACACACAATTAAAGCAATGATTATCTTGTTTATAGATTAAAAGTGTGCCCTAAATCTGGTTCAGTGTGTTTTGATGTTTGTTTTGATAGCTTTGTAAAGAACATTTTGTAACAAATGCAATATGATAGCTCTTATGACTCCCAAAAAGGTTGCCCCTTCGATATACCACTGCCAGGCCATTATACCGAACCTCTCTATATACCCGCCCTTACGTGAGGGAGACTATAGGTACGTGAGAGCAGAACAATACATGGAACATAGGCGGTACGGAAGGGGAATCACTCTGTTTATGACACCTACCATAGAAGACTTATCCTCATGCACTGGGAATCACCCCCGCTACACTTGGTCAGATTTCATCAGGATTTACGTCTAGCAACAGTCACGATCGGGGTTATGTATGCAATATTTCAAGCCAAGGTGGTGATGAAATCCACCGTTGGTCTTGATCAAGGGTTGGGGTTTTACGACCAACTCCTTGTTGTTTAAATTACCACGTGGTGTGTGGGGTTCTTTTTAATTTGCATAAATGAAGAAAACAAGCATTCAAACTCTCCTATGCAAGCAAATAACCAAAAAATAGAAAACAGAAAGCAAAAAATGACAGAAGGTGTTTAGGACCCCTACCTCTTCTCTGCCCAAATCGAATGCCTCTAAATTTCTGCCCTAAAATTACATAGAGAGCTATTCATCCTGGGTGAAATGAATAACAGAACTGTATTCATCACAGGGTGGGGCGAATGCCCATTCGTCCCTGGGTAAGACGAATTCCAGCTCTGTACTCGTCACAGACTGGAACGAACAACAGTCCAACGTTTGAAAACTTGGTACCTACAAGCAAAAACAAGCAACTTTTGATCAAAAATTTAATCTTAAAATCAAGGGACAGAGGTCCCACCATGATCACCACTGAAAGCACGAGGATACGAAAACAAAAGATGGAAATCCCAAGTGCGATGTATGCAAAAGCGAAACGTAACGCTAAGCCCTACGAACTGAAACACATGAAAGGAGAAACATAAACCAATTGAAACAAGATAGAAAGCAAATGTTGAGTACAACCCTTTTTATTAATTTTCTTTAAACATCATGTTACAATACGTCTCCTCCCTTTTGGGGACTAGGAGCGTTAAGTATGGCTCTATTACACCACGGATTGATACGCTTTCTTCCGCGTGCCCACATGTAAAATGGGTGGACCAAACATCACCACCACTTGCATTGATGAGTCTTGACTCCTTTCTTCTCCTCTAATGTTGATACCCTACGTTCAAGGAAACAAAAAATAGTCAGTAGCACCTGTAGATAAAATGAAACATGCAATCCCCAAGCCTGCGGTCAGTGTATGCATAAAATGATTAAAGTGATAACTGAAACATATCAGAATGAGCTAAAAATTTGATAGAAGCAATAAAACCTTACCAAGAAGCCACTACAAAAGGAACAGTCCAGAAATTTTGCACAGATTTCTAATCGCTCTGGGGTGGGACGATTAGAACTGTCATAACCTGTCCAAGAGCCACCTCCTAAATGTCAGGTCCAGAAGCCTCCAAATCACCTGCAGAGTTGGGGTTAGGTAAAAAGGGGTATTTTGGGATGACCCAGATGGTCATATTTTGCCAATTCGGCCTCTATCACCCAAAATATGATGATGCTACCTGCATGTTAGTGAAAGCGAGAAATGATAAAAGCATGATCAAAACTTGTCAGAATCACATGAAATTTAAATGACAGCATATGTAAACAACCTAGAATCAGATGCAAAAGAAAAATCAAGGAAATCTACCATATATTTCTAATCACTCCGGGGTGGGGCGATTAGGACTACGACAGTTTGGGGGGCGCTCGGGGGCAGGACGCCCACCGTTTGGGACTCTGTTTTGGCACCAATCCACTTGGGATGGGTCCAAAACCTCTTATGGGGTTGTGTCAACAAATTTGGTGGGATATTGTGGCCAAATGTTTGGGTTTGGGTCCGGATTGCGCTTCCAATAATCACCCAATAACCTCCCTCCAAAAGAGAGATCAAGGATGTGAAAGCACAATCGATGGGTGAGGATATAATTTGGCAGCACTTCATTGCTCCAAAGGCTCCTCTCTATTCTTCTTTTTTTGGGTGAGAAGACTCACCAATTTATAGACCTAGGGTCTCTCTCTTTGAATGCGCATGCGAGGGCGCCACTTGAGTTGCTTGTCCTATTTTGAGAGAAAATATTATTCCCTGATTTAGAGTCTCCTTGCATGAGGCCTCCAAAATCAAAGACATGCATGACTGAAGTCTCTCTCCTTGATTTGAAGTCGTTCCTCGCAATTGCATGGCCTGAAGCTGTAGTTAACTGGCGGACCTTTCGAGGTTTGACTTTTTGCCAGTCAAACCTGCTATTCGCCCCACCCTGGGATGAATGCTGATAATCATCCCTGGGTGGGACGAATACCAGTTTGTAATCATCCCAGGGTGGGACGAGTAGGGAGAAAAGTGCCAAAAAGGTGCCAAATTGACCTCTGACCTTCCAAACTACTGTGGGAGTGGTTAGGACCACTGTTTAACCTCCGGGGGCTGCCCTAGGGGCTGTGTGTCAATGCGATCAGTGTTTGTCGTCACATAATCGGATTGGTGCTTGTTTTGGTGTCTACAGCGGGTTTCATAACTAATTAATTTTTTGCTAATGTAATAATTAGCACGCTCTCTTTTCTCATCATCAAGTTGAGCTAACATAGCTCCTAAAGCAAAATTTGAAGCATAAATATACAAGATAAATGGGCTATCAGGTTTAGGTGGTGAAAGTACAGGTGGGTTAAGAAGATATTGTTTGAGGAGTTCAAATGCTTCCTTACATTCGTCGTCCCAATGGAAAGAGACATCCTTCTTAAGAAGCTTAATAAAGGGTCCAATTTTATCCATCAGCTTATCGATGAAGCGATGGATAGCTTGAAGCTTACCTTGTAGACTCTATAATTCAGATATATTTGTAGGTGCGGGCATATCAGTGATAGCCGTAATCTTGAGAGGTTCAATTTTGATGCCACGTAAAGAAACTATAACCCCCAATAATTTACCTAACTTAACTCCAAATATACATTTGGATGGATTCAATCGGATAAGATATTCCCTTAACCGATCAAATATTTTTCTCAAGTCATCTAAATAGTCATCTTCTTCAGTAGAACAAGCTATAATGTCATCTACATAATCATGTAGTATATCATGCATCATATCATGAAAGATATAAGCCATGGCTCGTTGATAGGTTGCACCTGCATTCTTCAAACCGAATGGCATCACCTTCCAATAGAAAGTCCCCCAAGAGGTAATAAAGGTTGTTTTAGCCTAATATTCAGGAGCTATCCTGATCTGATTATAACTATAAAATCCATCCATTAAGGATATCATTCCACTCCTAGTAGTAAAATCAATGATCTGATCCATATTGGGAAGGGGAAAATTGTCTTTAGGGCATGCAACATTAATATCTCTAAATTCTGTACAAACCCTAATCTTAGTAGCTTCTTTCTTAGTTACTGGAACTACATTCGAGATCCATTCAGCATAATCAATGGCTTGTATAAAAATAACATTTAGGAGTTTTTCTAACTCCCTTTTGACTAGTAAGGCCACTTTAGGATGCATTTTTCTAAGCTTCTACTACAGGTTTAGCATCCGAATGCGCTACTAGGTGATGCATAACTATGGAAGGGTCTAAACCTGGCATATATTCATATGTCCAAGCAAAAACATCTTCATATTCTTTAAGAAATGCAATGTATTTATCCTATTTTTCTTGACTCAATTTTGATCCAATGTTGATTATTTGAGGGTGATCGTTGGTTCCAATGTTAATTTTTATGACATTTTCTACTTCCATGTGTAGATCTCTCTCAAAATTAGGTGGGGTGGGTGAAACGCCCAATTCTTGTAGTTCTTCCAAGGTTAGCTTGGATAATTCATCTTGAGGAGTCGTGGCCTCAAGCTGGGCTATACTAGGTATAGAGCCATTAAAATAAAATCCATTATGTAATAATTCCTCAACGGAGACATCTTGAGAGATGTCTCCCTCCAAATCATCGTCGGATTCAGTGATCATATTAGGATAAGATATAGATAGCATATTACATGTGAATGTCTTATTCATTAAACGCAAAGCATCACGTTCATCTAAATAATCTTGGTAACATATAAGATGGTCATCATCCTCAAATGGGAATGGCTGACCCTTACTATAAAATAGGCCCACACCACATCGGGCGGGCCACACTTCTACCTCAAAAGGTTCTTTCATACCATTCTGGAAAGGTCACAAACCTTTCCCTTTATATCCCAATTTAAGCATTATAGGTTTGGCTTTAATATACTCATTAGTAAAATAACATCGAGCATATCCATCATAATGCGTCATGATGTTTATGGGTATTCTACCCCAATCATATCCCTTATAAATAAAGGCATAGCTCCCGACTTGGTAAATATTTCCCATAGGCTATGGGAGGCCCAAGGTATGAGGAGATGGTGGCAAATTATTTAAAATAAGGGAATCTTGCATAGAAGCATTCATTTATTCTGATATAAGAATTTTAGATAGATCAGGTAAGAGCTCTTCAGTAAGAGCATAAGAGGTAGAAGGAGCATTCCCTATGTCTTTTGATGCGAAAAATACAAATTTGGTGGATGTAGATGGTGTAGAGGTTTTGATAGATGGGTCTATTAAAGGTATGGAAGTCATAGGAGTAGAACAAGAGACATTGGTTGTGGGATTAGGATCTTTCTTAGGTCCTAATGTGGTTTGTTCTAAATATGGTTGAGCTATATGTGGAGGTACAACTAATGGAGAAGTAGATAACATTGTGGGTGTGAGTTTCACATGTTTAGATGGATAATGGGAATTAGGATGTGTGGATGACAAAGCAGGGCAAAATTGAACTCCAATAGGTTCTACCAAAGCACACATATCAAATGGTCTTGGATCGCCATGAATGGTAACCAACTTATTCTTAAATTTTAACTTAACATATTGATGTAAAGTTGAGGGAACATCTCGCATCACGTTGATCCAAGGATGACCCAAGAGTATATTGTATGATGCAGGGCAATGTACAATAAACACGATCGTATCCAAGGTTCTTGGACCAACCTACAATGGAATGGTAATAACTCCACACGTTTCTTGTGTTTCGTCATTGAAAGCTTTTATGATCATATCAGTTCTTTTCATTTCATCACTTCTAAACCCAAATATTTGGTAGAAGTCAAAAGTGCAAATATTTAAAGATGAACCATTATCAATCAAAACTCGTTTGACTGCTACATCTCCAATTAAGGTAGTAATATACAAGGGGTTATCTTTATGTAAACTATGTTGCGGTATGTCTCTATCCCGGAAGTCAATATAATCAATTTCATGAGTTATTATAGTATCGGCCATGGCTTCAGGTTGAATATATTGTGGTACCATCATCTGACTTAATGTGAGCATTAATTCATCTCTATATGTAGGAGAAGATCTTAAAAGGTCCAAGAGAGAAATTCTAGCTATAATATTTGATAATTGTTCATTAATATTATAAGGAGGTTTAGGTTGAACATTAGGTGAATGATTCCCTTTATTAGGAACCTTAAAAAAAATGGAGCTGATCGACCATTTTGAATTTGATCTTGTTGAGAATTTTGAGCCTGTTGTCTAGTAACAGCTCCGATGGTACCCACAATATTATTCTGTGGATGATGAATGGGTCTTGGTCTAGCGTTTATAGCTAGCTCATTAGAAAGTAATTGGTGAGACGATGGTCTAGTAGTGACTCTTCTTGGAAATGGCTCTTTTGGAACCATATAACTTGTGATAGGGTGAATAGGATCTGATTCATCTTTAGAACTATTCGATTGATTTGATGTGATTTCCATATCACTCTTAGTCTCGTATTCTATATCACTAAGATCAGGTATCTAAATATTATATAGAGGCCTGGTTGTAACCATGGATAAAGTTGTGTCAAATATTTCTAGATCATGAATAGGTAAATGCCCACTAATAGTTCCTACATATCGGGTAGGAGGAGGGACATTATGATGTTCAACTTGATTAGCCACCTCCTTACCATGTTTTGGTAAGGGATGTTGAAATATGTCCAATGACTGATTGGCATTCTGATTCTGGTTTTGTAGGGTGTTCTTTTGAACATTATTAGGAGGATTTTGCTTAGGTTGAAAGGCTTGCACCTCCATCTCATTGTTATCAATCAAGTCTTGTATTTTATGTTTTAATATTTTACAAGAGTTGGTAGTGTGTCTAGGTCCTCTATCGAAGTCATAGTGTAAATCTGCTCTGTATCCAAGTATAGTTGGATCAGGTTCCTGAATATTTGGTAATTAAATCAAACCTCGTTCTAATAATTGTGGTAGAATAGTTGATAAAGGTTGATGTAACTTAGTAAATTCTCGAGGAGGTCTATCAGGAGGTTTTAGTACAAACTTCTCCACTGCCTTCGTAGCATTAACATTAGCAGTATTTTTGCTATCGATGACTCTATCACCCACAACTTGTTTATTCTTATATTGATTTTTGGATGTTTTCTCATCGTCTCTCTTTTTAAGCTGTCCTCTCCTAATGAGTGCATCTTCCACTCTTCGGTCTAAGTCTATAGCCTGATCGAAGGTGGTCAAGGTAGTAGTTGATAATTCTTAAGATAGTTGCTCTTGCAAATTAT
Organism: Wollemia nobilis; assembly: GCA_028583015.1. Taxonomy (NCBI): domain Eukaryota; kingdom Viridiplantae; phylum Streptophyta; class Pinopsida; order Araucariales; family Araucariaceae; genus Wollemia; species Wollemia nobilis. Next base: position 38,479 of record JAQPPZ010004357.1, on the reverse strand, counting down.
TAATAAATATGTCCAACATCTCCCTATAAGGTAACACAAAGTGCAATTTTCCTATCAACTATCTCCACCTAGCTAGAAAATCAGCAAAGCATTCCTCTTTACCCTGTTTTAAGTTATACAAATCTTTAATGGTCACATCTCTTTCGATATAGGAACTAAATTGATGAACAAAAGACTTAACATTTTCTTCGAAATTCCTCAAATAATTAGTGGGTAATTGATAATACCATTCTAATGCCATTCCTCCTAAGCTTTTAGGGAACATTTTTAGTAATAACAAGTCATCATGTGATATATCATGACATGCTATCCTAAACATACGAAGATGCTCTATGGGATCTTTGGTTCCTTTATATATAGGAAGAACATGCATAGGAAAATGTTTAGGATACGGTTGTGCTATGACTATAGGATCTAAATGCTGACTACACATCTCTTGATAATTGTACGAGGGACGGTAGGGATCTATCTGGTCCATGCAGGAAACTAACTGTTTCACCACGGCTTCCATATTGCTAGTTTGTTCACCATATTGGTTCGGTGGCACATAGGTATGGGATCTATGAGCGTATGATGGTGTGACACAAGGATTAGATGTTATATTTCTATTATGCAAAGTGTTGGTAGGAAGAGTATTATGAAGGGGATTTGTAATAGTATTATGTTGTACCTTAGATTGTTGGTAATTGGTGTTTGGTTTTGTTTTGGGTTTTTGTTGATTTAAGGTATTTTGATCAAGAGCTTGGTGAAATAGAGTAGTAAATGATGGTTTCTTTTGTGCGGGAATGACTCTAGGCTTGTTAACAGACACTTTAGATCATTGGGTTACCTGATGTTGTTGCATGCTCTGGATCGGAGCTACTATATCCAAATTGGATGGTCCAACTTGATCACTCTCTTGGTCAATAAAAGACAAGGGATTAGTGTGTGTTTGAAATACTTCTTCTAGAGTTGCTTGAGTGTCACTAATTTGATCCTTGTCCATATGGGCTGCTCTATTAAAAACACCAATATTAGTGTTAATGAACTTCTAGAATTGTTCCATGTTCTCAAAAGTGATAGCTCCTCCCAGAGACATTTCCTACAGCAAGCTCTTCTTCTTGTTGGTCTAGGGTTTCTTCTTCCTGAAATTGGTCCTCAGGAGGGACATTTTGGTTAGTTAATGGTCTTCCTAACCAATCTTCATCTTCTTCGGTTTGTTTTCCATTCCTAAGTCTAGGCATTGTGCTAAACTTAGGTTTTAGCAAATATATATACTTATATATATATATATATATATATATATATATATATATATATATGCGATAGGGTTGAGAGGTATATATTTTAACTATATACCTACTATAATATTTTAAAAGGAAATGTTTTGTTGTTTTTTGTTTTTTTTTTGTGATTTTATTATATTATTATTTTGCGAGAAAAAATAACAAACAACATTCTAGTTGTAAGAAACAATAGTAGAAAGAATCACGTAGCTTTCTATGAATAGTTTATGGATATTATTGATAGGGTCAAGTTCATCAAGAGTCATGAAATGCTCCTCTTCAAATTGGAAGTTGTTTTTCAAGAACTTGACAAAGTGTGCTATGGTAATATGATCTATTTTAGACTTTGACATGTAAAAATAAAGTTCATGGCAATACTCTCGATACAACACAGCTCTAGGAACTCTATTCCATCTCTTTCTATCCATAAGAATGACTTCTTGATCCTCTACACGAGATAGAAATTTATGTACTACAACTGTGTTCTCAAGGTATTCCTCAAAGGTGTACAATTTAGAAGACACAAGTGCTCTTTTATCGGCTAACCACCTATGGCAAGCTCTCTGAAGTTCATGATACAAAGTCACCTGATCAAGATCTAGGATTCTATCTAGGACAAACCTCTTAATTTGCCTAAGTTCTACAGATCTAGATTCAATAATACCCAATCTCCTATCAAGTTCGTCCCACAAATGTTGGGCTCTATATGTTTGAGGTACTCTAAGCATAGAAGTAATATCTATGGCCATTAATTGATTTTCAACATTTATGGAGACATCTCGTCTTCTATTATAATCTACCATCTAAGTATGATATGCAAATTTAACAGTTTTCTAATGATTCTAGATGTTCTTAATAATGTGTTTTTTTTTTTTGATTGTTTTCAAAAGGTGTTTTTAGTTTCACATCGGGTTCACCAAAATGTATCACCCAAATTTTTCACACCCTTACCTTTAGGCTAAAGGATCCGTACCCGAAATGGGGGTGAGAAAAGGATGGAACAATACCTCGGATGGAGAGGCCCTTTGAAGGTCACGCCTCTCGAGGGAGGGGTATAAAGGTGAATTTTTGATGGATGGTGGGGTTCACCAAGAAAATTTTGAGTGGCAGTTTCCATGCCTAGGTTGAGAATGAATTTTGATTTATTCGTTTTATGTTCAATCATTTAGATTCCTAGGTTGTCCAAAATGAAGCTAAGCTATTCTATATGAAGATTTTGATTTATATAAATATAGTAGACATAAATGAATCCTAATGTGATTGAATACAGAGAATATATAAAATGGAGAAGAATACACCTAATTTTTTATGTCTGATGAAGATTTTGAAGATTGTATGAGTCCAGATCATCCCGGATATGACAGGATCATTTGTAATTGTACATAATCATCCCAAATCATAGGATATCATCTGAGATCACCCAAGATCGTCAGCGACCTAATGAATTCATCAGGAAAATTTGTTAGAAACCTGCAATGAAGAAAATAAACCCCAAAAACCAAAAATACAATTGCAATAATGATGTAAAATGATAGAAATAATAGTATAGATGTTCGAATGATAAATCCAGATAGCAAATTAAATGAGATGCACTATTTTGGAAACTTATTTTGAATTTTATCATGCAATTATGCTAAATGAGGTGAACTCCAAGATGCAAGACAAAAGTAAATTAATCTAATGCACCAATAAAAATAGAAAATGAGATAGAGAATGTAAACTCAGGGCTATGATTGCCCCCAAGCTGAATTGCAAACCAGATCGTCTGTAATTGTACAAGATCATCGTCGATCTTGACAAGATCGTCTAGAATTGTAGTTGAATCGCCTACGACGATCCGAGCTACCTCCGGCTAAAACAAAGTGAAATCTTATAACAAAACTTGAAAACACAAGTGCGAATGATAGGAGATCACAATAAAAACTAAAATTATAGGGAAATAATCAGTCATGGCAACCAGGTAGGGAGTCAGGGAGGGAGTCAGGGGGATAAACTAGAAAAATCCTAGTTTATATAGGATTATAGGGAGGTTATGAGGTTGGGGATCATACCAATCTAGGAGATCCTCAACATGGAAATCTCCAACCACACAGACACTCTTCTACCCAATTTGGAGAGGTCGTTGGAATAAAAGCTAATTACAAAAATTTGGTTTTGTGACGAAATCGTCTGGACGTTCTGTTCTAGACGAATTCGTCCTATTTGGGATGATATCATCAGATCGAAGATGATATTTTCCAATGGTCACAAAAACCTCTAAAAATGGTACAAAAAATGAGGCAAGCGGTTAACGGGCAGTTTCGGGGTTAAAATTCAAATTTTTACTTTTTACTGATGGTTTAACTATGCCAATTTTAGGGTGTTACAATGGGTCTTTCATAACAAATTGAATGAATATGGATAGGTAGTTAGAAACAAAGCAAGATTGGTATGCAAAGGCTATGCACAAGTTGAAGGTATTGACTTTAAGGAAACCTTTGCACCTGTGGCCAGACTAGAGGCAATTAGAATGTTTCTGGCTTTAGCAGTTTACAAGAATTTCAAAGTTTATCAAATGGATGTAAAATCAACATTTTTGAATGGAAAACTTGAAGAAGAGGTTTATATTGAGCAACTAGATGGTTTTCAGCTTGGTGATGATCCCAACTTGGTTTTCAAGTTGAAAAAAGCGTTATATGGATTAAAACAGGCACCTCGAGCATGGTATGCAAGGCTAGACAATTATCTTACTCAACAAGGGTTCAAGAAAGGTATGGTGGATAGTAATTTGTATGTAAAAATAGAAAATTGGCATCATATTGTTCTTGTTGTATACGTAGATGATATCATATTTGGTAGCAAGAAAAATGAGTTATGTAAATATTTAGCAAATAAGATGTAGAAAGAATTTGAAATGTCAATGATTGGTGAACTTTTGTATTTTCTCGGATTGCAAGTTAATCAAAAGGAGAAGGGCATATTTATTTCTCAAATTAAATATGTGAAAGAGATGCTGAAAAGTTCACAATGGAGTATTGTAAGCTAGTTATCACTCCCATGATGACAGGTTGCAAGTTGAGCAAGGATGACAAATCTCCACATGTTGATCAAACTATGTATAGATCTATGATTGGGAGCTTACTATACTTGACAACTACCAAACTAGACATTTTATAGGCAATATGCATGGTAGCATGATTTTAGGCTAGTCCCAAGGAGACTCATGTGACAATAGTGAAGAGGATTCTTAGGTACCTCAAGGGTACTATGGAGTATAGATTATGGTATCTGAAAGGTAAGGACTTCACCCTTATTGCGTATTCAAATGCAGATTGGACATGATGTGTAGATGACAGGAAGAGTACCAATGGAGGTGCATTCTATCTTGGAGACAGGTTGGTCGTGTGGCACAATAAGAAACAAGATTCAGTCTCCTTATCCATAGTAGAGGCAGAATACATTACAACGACAACGTGTTGTACGTAGGTGTTATAGATGAAACAAACTCTAAATGATCTTGGCATTAATTTTAGTGACCTAATTTTAGTTAAGTGTGATAACACCAATGCCATTAACATCTCAAAGAATTCGATTATGCATTCTCATACAAAATATATTGCTATCTGATATCATTTTTTGAAGGAGAAAGTTGTGAAAGGTGAGGTTAAGTTGGTTTTTGTTCCAACAACAGAGCAAGTAGCGGATATATTCACCAAACCATTGCCCAAGGAAGTCTTTGAGTACCTTCCCAAGAAATTGGGAGTGGTCACACTTCCCAAGAATTGACTAGCTATTGGGGCCACATTCTCAGGGGGAGCATTTATGTATTTGTTTATCTTTTTGCTCATGTTTGTGATTTTTGCTAAGTGTAATAATTTTTGCCAGAGAATGTTGTGCATGGACTCAAGAGGAGTTTGTAGTAGCGCTTTGGTCTTGTTCTCAAAGGTGGAGAAGAGTTACAGGAAATTGTGCATGTGTTGCAAACAATTCCAAAGGGGGAGATTGTTGAGCAAGGTGCAACGACAATATTGTCATTGTTGTCAACACACTCAGATGGACAGGTTGATGCAGTGAAAAGTTTTTTGAAGGTTGTTTGAAGTATGTATAGTGATGTTCAATGCTTATGAGGATGTTTTTGATGTTCGGGTGAAGTTGTTACAAGTTGTTCATGCAAATTTGTAAAAGTTGAAAAAATCGTTACGAAGTTGTCAAAAAATTGCAAAAGTCATCACGGACGTAGCTGGACAGGATGGATCAGTTTGGAACATGCCAGTATGTCAGGAAATAGTCCAAAACAGCATTGGGGGTGTCAACACAATGTTTGGATTGATTGGTGACATTTTTAGTATCTTGGTGGATGATTTGGCAAGTGGTTGTATAGGCCAAAAAAAGACAATTTTGTCAGAAGCACTGTGAGCAAACCAAGAAGAATTTGATAGCAAAATTCAAACTGGAGGTGGTCGTTATCTTCAAGAACATGTTTTCCAAATTTCCACCAAAACAGAGAAAGGAGGTTAATGTTATAAGCATTACAAGACTATCACAAAAATGGTCTTTTCGGAAAAAGTGTGTTAGCAACAGTTTTCATGGAGGTGGTACAAGAGAAGCGTAAGGAGTTATGCAGCTAGATTTAGATTGGATGTAGTCAGCATTACAGATATTATACGTTTCAAAATTCAAAGAAAATAGAGTTACGAGGTGAGAGTTATGATTGTTGCAAAACGGTACAGGTCACTTTTATGTCAATTTGTTCCACTTATACAAAATCCTTCAGTTGGCCGTTTCGACTTTGCAGAGTCGCCAAATTTTTGGTTTCAGGGTTGTTACACCTTTCGAAGTCGTTGAGTCGTTAGACTTATTATGCAAAACCGTGTAAAGACTTTTAGTTGATTATGATTTAAAAGACTTTTAGTCGATTATGATTTGACATATCTTTCGAAGTCGTTGAGTCGTTAGACTTATTTATGGAACACCGTGTAAAGAGTTTTAGTTGATTATGATTTGAAAGACTTTTAGTTAATTATGATTTGAAAAATAAAAAAAATTAACTAAAACTATTTACACGGTGTTGCATAAATAATGGATTATGATTAGAATTATACGTATTATATATTAATAAAAGTAGTTGAGTGATTAATTTTTTTTTAAATCATGTGAAGATTTTAGTTGTTCATAATTTTATGAACTATTGAAATATTAAAATTATTATTTAGTTATTCATAATTTTTATGAACTATTGAAATATTAAAATTATTATTTATGTAAGAATATGTGAAGATTCTTAATGGATTATGTTTTTTTCCAACTATTTATCATATGTCATTAACAGTAATTGAACGATTAAAATTATTCATGAAAGCATTATATAAACTATTTATTACAAACTTTTAAATAGTCAAAATAATTAATTAAAATTATTATTTATTATATACTTTTAAATAATTAAAATTATTTAAGAATCATACGAAGATTTTATTTGGTTATAACTTTATCAAATGATTAAAGACTTGTTGGTTATAATTTTTACAATCGACTATTTATTAATTGAATAATTAAAATTATTCGTATAAAAATCATGTAGACCGTTAATATTATGATCGCTTTCTAGAATTTATATTTAAATATGCATCTAATGAATACAAACCATTTTAGGTAATATGAGTATTATTAATTAGTTATGAATTCCACCTATAAAAAATATGCTGTTAGTATAATTATTGTTTTATATTTAAACATACATCTTATTAAAAAGAATCATCTAAGCATTGGCATCGTCGGATTTGGCTGAGCTTTATACACGACAGGACGTTGCTTTCTTTCATTGAAAACACCCGTGATATCTTTTCCACTGCACCTGTGATTGCGCTGAGCTTTATACAAGTCAAGACATTACTTTCTTTCAAAACACCACCTGTGATTGTGCTGAGCTTTATACAAGTCAAGACATTACTTTCTTTCAAAACACCACCTGTGATTGTGCTGAGCTTTATACAAGTCAAGACATTACTTTCTTTCAAAACACCACCTGTGATTGTGCTTAGCTTTATACAAATCAAGACATTACTTTCTTTCAAAACACCACCTGTGATTGTGCTGAGCTTTATACAAGTCAAGACATTACTTTCTTTCAAAACACCACCTGTGATTGTGCTGAGCTTTATACAAGTCAAGACATTACTTCCTTTCAAAACATTCGCTGTTATCTTCTAGCGCCCGCATTAAGACGCAAAACACAGAGATGTTGTAAAAACTCCAAGTATGTGATGGGAAAACGACGATGATGAGTGAAAGTACACCTCCCCCGACATCAAACCACGACGATCTATTTATGTAATGCATTAAAGCCCATCGTCATTTCTGATACCAGCAGCAACTTGAAAAAGTTTAGTCTAAACTGGACGTTCGTTTTTATTTAGCTATCTAAAATTTATATTAGTTTTTACTAAGAAAATAATTTTGAAATGTGTCCAAAATCAAGGCATATGGAGGCTCACTTTTGATGGTTTATGCCTGCTGCCTGCTACCTTTACTCTTCTCATCCATTTTGTCTATATGTGAATCAAAGTCTGTAAATGTAACAAATTCCTTCCTCCATCTTTCTAAGGCAAGCGTACATTGCTTCCATAATGAAATCAATCCTCTTTCTCTTTTATATATATTTGGGTTTTTATTAAAAATAAATTAATTATATTATATTTTATTTAAAAATTATATAAATTTTAAAATATTATTATTTTACGGAATGGGTTTTGGTTCTTTTTTGGGAGGTTGAAGGTTCGAACCATGAGCGAGTGTGAGGGATGGGTGTGTGTATGGCTGTGTGTTTGATCCTATTGATAAGCTCAGCTTTCACCTTTATCAAAGGTCATGGTTGCCCATTAGTGAGAGTGAGTCTAGGGATTTCTCACACTAACCTTAATAAAAAAAATTATGATATAATAAAAGAAAAAATATTTTTTATTTTACATTTAAATTTATTAAGATATATAGTTAAAAAATTAATATATTTATAATTTAAAATGCACAAAGCTAGATGAATTATTTTTAAAAATAGTATTTTAAGGTTTATATTATCTTTTTTTTCCACAATATGTACTATTTTTCATTAGTTAAAACATTTTGTAGAGACATACTATTTTATAAATTTTTATTTGAAATAAGCTCATAATTGTTTATAATTTTATGTTCAAACTATATAAGCAAGAGGTGATGTAAATCTTGTAATAATGAAATGAAATGCATGGTTTGTATTTATTATTAATAATAAATTATACATTTTTCATTGACATAACTCTTGGTTCTTTTAGGGTTTAATATCTACTGATTCATGCAATTGAGTGTGTTTTATGGTATTTTGTGACTCATGAGTTTATGTCTCATATACATTACATACACTATTTTACATTTTATGCTTCTATTTTATATTTATTAGATATATCATGTTTATGCTAAAATGGTTAAAGTTAATTTAAAATATGGTAAAAGTCAACAGGAAATTAGATCAAAGTTGTAAATTATAAGCTTCTATGAAAATGATTATAATAATTATGATAGATCCTTATTTACTTTATCATGAATGATGGAAATAATCAATATTTGTAGTGGTAAGGAAACTTTATCATGATGATTTAAATTTCATTGGGTAATTTGGAAGGGACAACACACAAATATAAAATTTTATGTGATATAAAAGAAAAAATAAAATTAAAACAAGGACAATATGAAATCATTGTAAGAAGCGTTATCTTTGTGAGATTGATGCAGGAGCATCCAGTGGCACTAGAGCAATCTTGCATCAACAAAAAAAAAGTGTCGCAATATCGCGATAGGTTTTGCAAAGGAGAAAAGGTGTCGCGATATCGTGACAGGTTTGCAAAGGAGAAAAGGTGTCGCGATATCGTGACAGGTTTTGCAAAGGAGAAAAGTGTCGCGATATCGCGACATGTTGGCAAAGAAGAGGCAAGGACGACGAAGTGTCACGATATCGCGACATGTTGACAAAGAAGAGAAAAGTGTCGCGATATCGTGACATGTCGTGTTTTCATGACCAAAGGGCGAGAGCAAGAGCAAGCAAGAAAAATGTTGTGATATCGCGACATGTCGCATTTTCGCGACCCAAAGAGGAGAGAGAAGCACAAGGGAGAAAAATGTCATGATATCGCGACATGTCACATTTTCGTGACCCAAATAGGAGAGAGAAGCACAAGGGAGAAAAATGTCATGATATCGTGACATGTCGCATTTTCATGACCCAAAGAGGAGAGAGAAGCACAAGGGAGAAAAATGTCACGATATCATGACATGTTGCATTTTTGCGACCACAGGACAAGAGAAAGCACCAGAGGGAAATAGTGTCATGATATCGCAACATGTCGCATTTTCGTGACCCGAGGAGAAAAAAAGCGCAATAAAGAAAAAGTGTCACGATATTGCGACATGTCACATTTTTGCGACCACAGGACAAGAGAAAGCGCCAGAGGGAAACAGTGTCACGATATCGTGACATGTCACATTTTTATGACCCAAGGAGAAAGAAAGCGCAAAGGAAGGAAAAGTGTCGCGATATCGTGACATGATGTGTTTTCACGATGCAAGAAGAAGAACCAACGGAGGACATAGAAATGTCATGATTTTGTGACATGTTGTTCATGACTCAAGAAGGGTAGGCGGTTACAGGGGCCATTACAGGGGCACATGGCACCAAGGTACAAGCGGCTACAGAGCACTCCGCCATTCTATGTAATGATGACTCAGAGGGTCAAGGTGTAGGTGGCGACAAAGCACTCCACCATTTTGTGTAATGATGACCCAAGGGATCGGGTCCGCTATAAAAGAAAATCGAGGCATTGTAATGAGGGATGGCTATTAGTTTCTGTAATTTGTTTCCAAGCTTTTGAATGAAGAATTGGGTTGCTCTTGGTTGTTAAATTTGGCTCTGCATCAAGTGGTATCAGAGCTAGAGTTCCTGAGTGTGTGAGAAGATCACCAAAAGTGAGGCAGTTTGCACCAAGATCTGTGGTTTAGGTTTGTGAGAGAAGTGAGCAGAATGCCTCCATAAAGAAATCATGGCAGTGGAAGAAATGTGGTACCTGAAGTAGATTTCAGAGCATTGTAGAGGCAAGTGCAAGCCCTGCAAGAGGAGTTGCAAAGAGGGGTTGAGCCAAGGAGAGAAGACCGTAGTGAAGATGAAGCTTGGGAGGTTGAGGATCCATCAGATGAAGAAGAAGCAATGGATCTTGCAAAATCTAGATTGTTTAGGGCCATATCCCAGATTGAGAAGAAGCCAAAGTTTGAAGTCTCCACATATTCTGGGAATCTCAACCCAGAGGAGTTGATTGATTGGATCAATGATATGGAGGAATATTTTGAGTATGAGGAGGTTGTAGATCCAAATTGGATCAGGTTCACAAAAACAAAGTTGAAAGGCCATGCTAGCATATGGTGGAAAGGAGTGCAGCTGGAACAAAATAGAAGAGGAAAGGAAAATATCACCAGATGGGATCGAATGGTAGAAAAGTTGAAGAGGCAGTTTATTCCTACAGATTACGAATTGGATCTGTTGAGAAAAATGCAGAGTTTAAGACAGGCAAGCAAATCTATCAAAGAATACATAGAGGAGTTTTATAAGATCTCAATCAGAACTGGCCATTCTGAGGCTAACAAGGAGAAGGTAGCTCGTTACATCAATGGACTGAGAACCGGTATTCAAGAAGAGTTGAGTCTGGTTAGGATGAGCACCATTGAGGATGCTTACCAGTTTGCTCTGAAAGTTGAAGAGAAGTTGAACATAAGGTTTGAGGGTAAGCAGAGAGGAAGAGATCATGGTGGGAGAACTGGTGGAAGAACCAGTGGAGAAAAATATAAAGATCAGAAGAAGATTGGGGAAACAAGTAATCACCAGGATCAGAAAGAGGAGAATACCTACCGCCCTCATAATTAGAACAATGGTTACCAAAGAGGAAGAGGTAGACCTGTATGTGGGTATGGAAGAAGAATGTTTTGTGGAACCTATTACCATTGTGGGGAAGAGGGACATTGGGCATTCGAGTGTCCCCAACATCGAGAGAGGATGAATAAGAGACCCGAGGGTCATGCCAGAGTTGCGATAGCAGATGAAGGTGTTGAGTATGAGCACTCTGAGGAGGAAAAGAAAGGGGAAGTTATGGTCACAAGGAGAACCTTGTTGAATGAGGAGAAAGAACCAGACCAGAGGAAGAGCCTATTTTGCACGAGGTGCAAATGTTCAGGTAAGGTCTATAGTGTCATAATAGACAATGGTAGCACAAATAACCTAGTTTCAGAAGGAATGGTTACCAAATTACAATTAGAAAGGAAGAGACACCCGCATCCATATCGGATTGCATGGTTACAAAAGGACCATAGGGCTTTGGTCAATGAGCAATGCTTGGTAAAATTTAATATTAGGAATTACCGTGATGAGGTCCTATGTGACATCCTGCCTATGGATGCTTGCCACATGTTGTTGGGAAGGCCATGGCAGTTTGATCGGTATGCAGTGCATGATGGTCATGCCAAAACTTATTCCTTGACAAAGAATGGAGTTCGTCATAAGCTGAAGCCCCTAAAGGAGGAGGACGAAAAGGTATGTAGCAGTGCTAGGATCTGTTTAGTTGAAGGGAGAAGATTTTTGGATGGTTTGAAGTAGGAGCATATGTGCTATGCATTAATTCCTAGAGTTAGGGAAGAAGAATGCAAAGATACCCCAATAGAAGTCATAGATTTGTTAGAAGAATTTCTAGATATTCTATCAAATAATGTGCCTAAGGGTTTACCACTAGTGAGGAAGATCGATCACCATATAGATTTGGTACCAGGATCTAGTTTACCCAATAAGGTAGCCCATAGAATGACTCCTATAGAAAGTGAGGAGCTAAACAAGCAAGTCCAAGAGTTGCTAAAAAAGGGACTGATTCGGGAGAGCTTGAGTCCATGTGCAGTACCTGCAGTACTAGCACCAAAGAAATATGGAGAGTGGAGAATGTGTACAGACTCTCGAGCTATTAACAAGATCACCATAAAATATAGATTTTCATTGCCAAGGATGGATGACATTATGGACTATTTGAGTGGAGCCAAGTACTTCACCAAGATTGACCTGAAGAGTGGGTACCATCAGATTCATGTCCGAGAAGGAGATGAGTGGAAGACAACCTTCAAGACCAGAGAGGGTTTGTATGAGTGGTTGGTCATGCCATTTGGGCTGACCAATGCACCAAGCACATTCATGCGGCTGATGAATGAGGTATTGAAGGAGTTTTTAGGAAAAATTTGTCATTGTCTATTTGGATGATATTTTAATATTTAGCAGGACCCTGGAAGAGCACCTGATGCATATCAAAAGGGTTTTTGAGAAGCTACGAGAGGAGCAATTGTTAATTAATCTGAAGAAGTGTAATTTTGTGAAGAAGGAGTTAGTGTACCTAGGATTTGTCATCTCAACCGAAGGTCTAAAAATGGACCCAAAAAAGGTGAGGGCTATCATCGAATGGCCTACTCCAAGAAGCATAATTGAGGTAAGCTCATTTCATGGTCTAGCAAGTTTTTACAAAAAATTCATTAGATATTTCAGCAGTATTTGTGTGCCCCTTACAGAAACAATGAGAGGGGATAAGAAAGAATTTAAGTGGACCTCAGGAGCAGATAAGAGTTTTGATATGTTAAAGAAGAAGGTTACAGAGCAACCTATTTTAGCACTTCCAAATTTTAATAAGGTATTTCAGGTAGATTGTGATGCTAGTGGTAGTGCCATAGGAGTAGTATTGAGTCAGGAAGGTAAACCTGTTGCTTATTTTAGTGAGAAACTCAATGATGCTAGGAAGAAGTATTCAATTTATGATCAAGAGTTTTATGCTATAGTTCAGGCTCTAAAGAAGTGGAGGCATTATTTGTTGCCAAAAGAGTTTGTTCTGTATACTGATCATTAGGCATTACAGTATATTAATAGCCAAGGGAAGCTAAATCAGAGGCACTTGAAATGGGTTGAGTTTCTACAGAGTTATACCTTTGTGTTGAAGCACAGGAGTGGAAAGTCAAACAGAGTTGCAGATGCCTTAAGTAGAAGGCAATGTTTGTTGATAGAAATGAAGGTGGAAGTTGTAGGGTTTGATGAACTTAAGGGTTTGTACCCTAAAGATCCTAATTTCATAGAGGCTTGGAGGGATTTCTTGGCACCTATTACTTTGGACAGGACTAAGTGGTTGGATTTTCTGATCCAAGATGGAATTTTGTTTAGAGGAAATCAATTATGCATTCGAAGGAGTTCAATGAGGGAGAATCTGGTCAAGGAGAAACATAGTGGAGGGTTGGCTGGACACTTTGGTCGAGACAAGACCATTGCCCTTGTTAGTGAGAACTACTACTGGCCACAGTTGCAACAAGATGTGAAGAGATTTTTGCAAAGTTGTAGGGTATGCCAGATGGCGAAGGGTGTGAGACAACACACTGGATTATATCAGCCATTACCTATACCAGAGAGGCCATGGGAGGACATCAGTATGGATTTTTTTCTTGGCCTACCAAGGACGCAGAGGGGAAATGACTCCATACTTGTGGTGGTTGATAGGTTTTCAAAGATGGCACATTTTATTCCCTACCAGAAAACTAGTGATGTGGTTCATATTGTAGGTTTATTTTTCAAAGAGGTGGTACGACTTCATGGTCTACCAAAGAGTATCGATTTTGATAGAGATACCAAGTTTGTTGGGTATTTCTGGAGAACCTTATGGAAGAAATTGAAGACAGATTTGAAATTCAGTTTTGCATACCACCCACAAACTGATGGAAAAACAGAGGTGGTGAATAGAAGTTTGGGTAATCTATTGAGATGCTTGATAGGAGATAAGCCCAAGGGATGGGATTTGGTTTTGCCATAGGCGGAATTTGCATACAATAATTTTGTCAATAGGAGTACTAACAAATCTCCATTCCAGATAATATATGGGAGTAGTTCAAGAAATGCTTATGAGTTAAGGAAGATGGATACAAGGGAAAAGTGTAGTGCCGAGGCTAAGGACTTTGCAGAGCATCTGAAGAGCTTGCATGAAGAAGTGAAGAAGCAAATTACTAAGATGAATACTCAATATAAGACAAGGGCAGACCAGAAGCGACGGTTTAAGGAATTCAAAGTGGGAGATGAAGTCATGGTCCATCTGAGAAAAGAAATATTTCCTGCTAAAACCTATAACAAGCTGAAGATGAAGAAGTTTGGACCATGCAGAATCATAGAAAAATGGGATTCGAGCAATGCATATGAAGTGGAATTGCCAAATGGGCTTAACATATCACCTATTTTTAACATTTTAGATTTGGTAGAATATCATGAAGGAGGCAGTAGTGGGACACCAAGTATAGACCTGTGGAATATTCTAGCATCTACTCCAACTATAGATGAACTTGAGGAAATACTAGATACTCGAGAAGGCAGGAGTACCAGGAACCGACAATATTCTGAATATTTGGTCAAGTGGAAGGGCAGACCCATAGAAGACGCAACTTGGTTGTCAAAAATAGAGGTTGACCACCTGGGTCTTCCTCTAATAGTACAGAAGTGAAGGTCACTTCTTAATCCATCCTCGAGTGTCTGATGCAGGAGCATCCAGTGGTAGTAGAGCAATCTTGCATCAACAAAAAAAAAATGTCATGATATCGCGATAGTTTTTGGAAAGGAGAAAAGGTGTCACGATATCACGACAGGTTTGCAAAGGAGAAAAGGTGTTGCAATATCACGATAGATTTGCAAAGGAGAAAAGGTGTCGTGATATCGTGACATGTTTTACAAAGGAGAAAAGTGTCACAATATCATGACATGTTTGCAAAGAAGAGGCAAGGATGACGAAGTGTCACGATATCGCGACATGTTGACAAAGAAGAGAAAAGTGTCACGATATCGTGACATGTGTTTTCATGGCCAAAGGGCGAGAGCAAGAGCAAGCAAGAAAAATGTCACGATATCGTGACATGTCACATTTTCACGACCCAAAGAGGAGAGAGAAGCACAAGGGAGAAAAATGTCGCGATATCATGACATGTCGCATTTTCATGACCCAAAGAGGAGAGAGAAGCACAAGGAAGAAAAATGTCACGATATCGGGACATGTCGCATTTTCGTGACCCAAAGAGGAGAGAGAAGCACAAGGGAGAAAAATGTTGTGATATCGCGACATGTCGCATTTTTGCGACCACAGGACAAGAGAAAGTGCCAGAGGGAAATAGTGTCATGATATCATGACATGTCGCATTTTTGTGACCTGAGGAGAAAGAAAGCGCAATAATGAAAAAGTGTCGTGATATCGCGACATGTCGCATTTTCACAACCACAGGACAAGAGAAAGCGCCAGAGGGAAACAATGTCGCGATATCACGACATGTCGCATTTTCATGACCCGAGGATAAAGAAAGCGCAAGGAAGGAAAAGTGTCACGATATCGTGACATTTTGCGTTTTTGCAATGCAAGAAGAAGAACCAACGAAGGACACATAAATGTCATGATTTCACGACATGTTCATGACTCAAGAAGGGTAGGCGGTTACAGGGGCCATTACAGGGGCACGTGGCACCAAGGTACAGGTGGCTATAGAGCACTCTACCATTCTGTGTAATGATGACTCAAAGGGTCGAGGTGCAGGCGGTGATAGAGCACTCTGCCATTTTGTGTAATGATGACCCAAGGGATCGGGTCCGCTATAAAATAAAACCGAGGCATTGTAATGAGGGATGGCTGTTAGTTTCTGTAATTTGTTTCCAAGCTTTTGAATGAAGAATTGGGTTGCTCTTGGTTGTTAAATTTGGCTCTGTGTCAGAGATAGATGTTTTACTTTTGAATTTTGTCTAATTACATTTAAACCTATTTACTTATAGAATTTGTAAGTGGAAGATGAAGAGTTGCTAAAATAAAAAGTCAAGGGTCACCCTTTGGGATGTGAAAAGTTACTACATGATGGAGTGCCAATTATTGAAAGGTATAAAATATTTCTAGTAAATACAAATATGTGCAAAAGACAAAAATCATTAATGTTGATTTTATTAAGATATTCAATTTTACCAACAAAAATTATTAATGTTAATTTAATCAAAACATTAATTTTTTTTATAAAGGAAAATATTTATTTACTTAACAAAAAGGTACAAAATTCTCTAACCAGAGAGATCAAAGTGAAAAAGCATTCTGAAAAATAGAACATGAAGACAAAAAATGAACCTCATTATTGGAGTCATCATCATTCTCTCATACCACCCCTACCCTTCTACTTCTTAGATGATTTAGCAATAATAACCATAGGATATATTTATAGCTTGATTCACTAGTGTGTCAGACTCTTTGTTTTACCAATTGTCCTACCTAGTTGTTTAATCTTTTCTTGAATAATCTTCAAATATAATGATCTAAAATCTTTATTTTTGGCAAGAGTTATTATTATCAGTTTAGAATATTTGTAAACTGTGACCTAAGTGACTCCTTGCTTTGCCACCAAGCCGATTCCACATTCAATAGCCTCTACTATGTTGTTAGATGTTGTTCTCAAGATGATCATGTATTTGACCAAGATCTCATAGGGTCCTATAAGAATTAGTCCCCTTGTTGATGCTTTACTAGGAATGGACTTGGAGGCACCATCAAAAAAGAGCATAAAAAAATATATGTCAGGCAAATAATTATTTTCTCTACAACCTCCATGTGTCAAGAAATCTTGGATATTAAGTTGGTAGATCATTCTTATTTCTATGGGTGACAAATCTTCTTCATACAATTATTGACAAAAACTAGATTTGACATTTAGGACTAATTCTTTTTTATCCTTCGTATTATATTTTTATTGTCCTTACATTTACCTTAAAAATCCTCTGGTTTCTGTCCAACCAAACGTACCAAATGAAAAAACATGGTATAGAGATCCACAGATATTTCAGGAGGGGCTTACCTGCTAGTTTACCTTTAAATTCTTTGTTCCACTTGGTAAAACATGTGTCTATGGTTAACCTTCCAGAGTAAGAAGTACCAAGAATGTTGGTTATTACTAACCAAATTAAAATTGCCTTTGGGCATTCAAAGAATAGATGGAAAATTATTTCACTGTTCTACATGCACCTATAACAAACATGAGCCTCTACTATAATCCTCTTTTGCAGATTATCACCTATTAATATTTTATTTTGAGAGACTAACCAGTTGAATTATTACAATTTAGATGGAGCTCTATTTTTCACACTATCGATAGTTTTTGTTGGTAGGCCTAATTTGTTGATGTTGGACTCCTAGATGCACTAAGTATTTCCTATTATTGTTGATGCTACCCCAAATAAGTTTGTTTGGTATCTTGGGATGAAGAGGTCTAATGCTCACTATATGGGACTTTATATAATCCCAATATCCTTGAAGTTGAGATGGAATGGGAGGGGAGATTCAGTTCAAAGCTTTTGATTTTCAATAAAACAAGTCACCTAATTTAAGTATTCTTTGTCTTTCCAAGTGATTCTGCAATTCAATTGGACTTCTCTCTCTTAATGGTGGATTTCCTAGGATTGGATCCTCCCATAGATTAATTGACTTACCATCTCTCGATAGACAAGAAATTATATCCTATATTATTCTCTTTGCTACCACTATATGTTTCCAAACCAACAAGGCTCTAGAAAGTTTGTCTATGTGTTTGAGCATTTGAATACCTATTTTGTTATTTACATACTTGCTGACTAGTATGCACTACCATGTTCGATTGTCTTTAAGTATATTCCAAAGAAATTTTTCTCCTAGTGCTTTTGAAACTATCTCCATTTTTCTAATTTCTAGTTCTCCTTGAATTTTAACTTTGATGAGCATCTCCCAATTGACAAAGTGAAACTTTACATATGATAAGAATTTACATATGATTCCATTTACCTTTTGCAAAATAAACTTGGAAGCATGATATACTAATAGTTGGTAGACTGGAAGAGAAGCTAATATTGATTTGATCAATACTACCATTCCTACAAGATTGAGCCAACTATTACTGTAACTCTGTATCCTCCTAACCATCTTATCCAATGTTGGGGTCCAATAATCTGAGGCTTTGATGTGGAAGCTCATGGGCACTCTTAGATATTTGAAGTATTTTTCTATACCAGAACAAAATCCTAGGATAGTGCAAAAGAGTTTAACTCTTATTGTTGTAATATTTTATGTATAGAAATGACTATTTTGAGTGTTTATATGAGCCTTGGTAGCTCGTGTGAACCAATATAGGTATTGCTTGAATTGTCTAACATTTTCTTGGTGGCTTCATCTAGAAGAGTGATATCATCTATAAATTGGGCATGTGTTACAACTTTACATCCTACTACTATTTCTATCCATATTATTTTTATTTCTCTTTGAAGATGGTTAATTAATATTCCAAGAGTCTTAGCTAAAATTATGTAAAGATATGGTGATAGTGGACACCCTTGTCTATTTCCCCTTCTATCCTAAAATAAATTTGTTGGTTCTCAATTTATTATGGGGGTTATCCATAAGTTTTTTATGCATACTCTGATCCACTTGATGACCTGATATGGAAATCCAAAATTTTGTCGGACCTATTCTACAAATTGTATATTAACTCGATCAAAGGCATTTTCCATATCTTATAACAATTTGTTTCTTTTTTTATTTCTACTACTATGGAGGGCTTCATGTATTTTTATGATATTATCATATATTTGTTTTCCAGGCATGAACCCTCCTTGCTCTTATTATATTAGTTTTTCAAGTTTATTCTTTTGTCTATTGGCCAACAGTTTCGTAATAATTTAATAGGAAGAGTTACATAGAGAAATTGGTTTGAATCTAGAGAAAGACGCTCAAGTGATGTCACCCATAGTAAATCCAATTCAATTAGATCTTCTATTTTTAAAAGTTGAAGCTCTTTCAATTGGAGAGTGGCCTAAAATTCACAAATATTTTTTTCATTCATCTATATTTAAATTGTAATAAAAAACATTTAACAAAGTATTATTCCAAATTTGCATCGTCTATTATGAGTTACTTTTCTATACCTACTTATAGTTTTTTCACAAAATTTTGAGATTTTCATTGTGTATTCATAAATACTATAAATTTTGTAGAGAAAGCCATGAAGGTATGCTTGTATATCTACAATACTCAAGCTTAAGATATAGCAATGCTATTGATGGCCCTGGACAGTCAGCTGAATTCTTTAAAACATAAGTAATTTTATCTATCGTGTTCAACTGCAAGATAGAATAGATACACCTGACACTACTACCATTGACTTGGCTAAGGATATATTGAAATACCTACATTCAAATATCTAGGTCAAGTTATAATATTTTGAATAAACCCTCACAAAACAATATTTTGGACGAAAGGCTTTTAATTTTTGAATATAGAAAATGTAACATAAACCATAAAGCACACCAAAGATTCAAGAAATATGAGGTGCCACCTTCCATAAATCCCCACCTTCCCCTCCCCATTCCATGCATCCCTCCTTTCTCTTCCCTTTCCATGTGTCCCCCCTTCCCCTCCCCCTTCCATGTGTCACCCCTTTCCTTCCCCTCCCCTTTCTACACATCACCCCTTCCCCTCCCCTCCCCTCCTATTTCCATGCATCCATACCCCTTCACTTACTTTCATCCCCTCCCATCCCCTTTCTACGTGTCCCCCCTTCCCCTTCCCTTCCCTCCCGTTTCCACACATCCCTACCCCTTCACTTACTTTCTTCTTTATTTTTATTAGATATCTATAAAATTATGGATATAGCAATTATCATGAGTAATAATTTTATCATTTTAAGGTCAAGAGGAATTAAATGCTTTCACAGGCTTGCAACCTCACATTTTTTTGCTAGGGTTGTAGTGTTTTTCTTGTGGAATTTAGTTTGACATCATGACTTGAAGCTACAATGACATAGGTGGAAATTTGTTAGTATTGGATTTTGAATTTTACATAGTTACTACTTTTTATGTTGGTTTTGGATTGAAGATGATATCTTACAATTCAAAATTTTTGAGTGATTGGTCTACAATTTCTCTAAAGGTGGGTTATTTTATTCATATTTCAAGTCATAAAGAAAAGTTTAAAATGAAATTGATGAAAAACATCTATTTTAAGAGAACATCATTCTTATATATGCCAATAACCTTGTTTAATATTCTTCATGCAGAATTTGTTGTTAGTGAAAACACGAGATTCCGGAAACAAAAAGGAAATACTAAACAAAATTGCATTAAAATGAAAGAACACAAATGAATGAACACAAGATTAAAAGCAATATAAACTATGGCCCTTTTTATTGATATTCTTTTCAATTCGTGTTACAATGCGTCTCCTTCCTTTTTAGGGGATAGGAGCATTAGATATTGATCTCTACAACTTGTTCGCAAAGATTTCCTCTTCCGCGTGCCCACATATAACATGGGCGAACCAAAACGTTGTCGTCGCTTGCGTTGATACAGGTCGATTCCTTGCTGCTCCTCCAATGCTGCAGATCTGCGTTCAAAGAAACAAACAAAGCATCAATAGCACCTGTATATGAAAAATAAAAGGTAAATCTAACTATGACTAAGATGAATCTAAATGAAATAAAAACTTGACAAAAGCATAAACATGAAACTAGCTAAAATACTATAAAAGAAATAAAGCGGGGAGGTGCCCGAAGGCAGACCACCCGCAGATGAAACGTTGCTTCGACACCAAACCGCTTGAGATGGGTCTGAAACCTGATGTGATGTGTTGTCGGCAAATTCGTATACTATTGTGGTCAAAAGAATGGCGTTTGGGCACAAATCGCAAGTAAGTGATTTAGCAGCACTTCGTCGCTCAAAATGCTCCTGCTCGGTCCCCTTTTTGGGTGAGGAAACTCACCATTTTATAAACCCAAGGGGTCTCTTTGAATCAACATGCAAAAGTGTCTCTTTGCATGAATGTTTCTGTTTGTGAAGAGAAGACTTCTTCTTGATCAAGGGCTTCTTAACCGCCTCTCGTGCATGTCTTTGTATGTTTTAGAAAAGCTCACTCTCCTTCCCATGCAATGAAGGGAAAGTCAATTGGCAGATGTGTGTTGTCAAAAGAACTCACTCGCACTCTTATGTCATGCATGAAAAGCTGAGTGGTAGTTCTGAGTTGTCTTAAAAAGCTTACTCTCATTCCCATGCAGGGAAGGGAAAGTCAATTGGCAGATGTGTGTTGTCAAAAGAACTCACTCGCACTCCTATGTCATGCATGAAAAGCTGAGTGGTAGTTCTGAGTTGTTATATGTCGAGATTTGACTTTTTGTCGGTCAAACCTGACAATCGTCCCACCCCGAAGCGAGCGCTGGTAATCGTCCCTGGGTGAGACGAGTATCAGCAAACACTCGTCTCCGGGTAAGACGAGTAAAAATTGCACTCGTCCCCGGGTAGGACGAATAAGTAATAAAGTGTCTAAAAGGTGCCAAATTGGTTTCTGACTTGCAAAACTGTTGTGCGAGTGGTTAGAACCACTGTTTTAACCTCTGAGGGCTGCCCTGGGAGCTATGTGTGTTAGTGCGATCAATGCTTGTTGTCACATAATCGGATTGGTGCTGATTTGGTGTCTACAGATGCCCCTTTTTGGGAAGCGTTGCACATGGTGCAGTGCTGAGCAAAAATATATAACCAAAGCACTAATGATTAGGGTTTCTCAATAACCTAACCAACTCTTGATGCCCCAAGTATGGAAAGGGCACGCATTCTTGAATCCTTGCTTCTGACGAGCTAAGGAACTAAAATCAAGCATTAACCTGGTTCGGTGAGGTATTACTTGAACTTAGACATTGATCAGTCATGAAGAGGCAAAGGGCGCAACCTTTTGTTGTGGGAACCTTGAGTTCATGATTCACGAATGCCAAGTATATGATCAGTTTATGATGATTGCTTGTTTGCTGCCCCAAGCAGGGGCGCGATTGTCTTTTGCAATGATCCTTTGAATGCGTGTCATTTCCAAGACTGGGTATAATGGTGTTGATTGGCAACTAAGTGTGACTACCCCCTCAAGCGACGAATCGATGAGGGAATGACCGACATGAGAAAAGCGACGAGTCGCTTGACCCAAGATGACTTGTGCAAGGGTGCCTTTAGATGGTTTACCGCTAAGCATGCTCGAGCAGTTCCCCGACTGTTTTGACCTTTTTTTTTTTTTGGTTTTGTTGGCATTTGTCATTTTTATGTTGTGGTTGTTTTTGATTTTTTTTTTTTTTTTTTTTTTGTATTCGTCCCGGGGTGGGACGAGTGACAGGATGGTACTCGTCCCGGGGTGAGACGAGTGCATCTCCGACGGTACTCGTCCCGGGGTGGGACGAGCGCGCCGAAAAGCGCTCGTCCCGGTAAAGGACGAGTACCAGCTGACAAAAAGTATAAATATGCGAAAATGACGGTTTTGGCTCATTTGCACTGTTCATCGATTGCGATTTGGAGCTCTGGGAGGAGGAGGTAGATTTCTGACGCGAAGCGCTGCCGGATCATCCAGCCACCATGAGTGCACAGACCGGGTCGTCGAGCGGCGGAGCCGAGGCGAGACCAGTAAGTGCACTATCTCCTCGATTGTCAATTTGAAAAATGCAAAGTTGTTTTTATGGTGTTTTTCTTGTGTTTAAACATGAAACCCTAATTAATTAAATTAAAAGGTAAATGAATGACACCGAATGAAACATGGATGCAAACCTGATGGAAACTTAGATGGAAAACCATAGGATAAACCCAAAATGAAACTTAGAGTAACACTTTAGGGTAACCATGGTTAAAAAAATGTTTTTCTATGTGAATGGTAAAACTTAGGTCGAAACCATAGGTAAACCATGCCCATATTTTTGTGTTATGTTTATGAAATTAAAAAATGGAAAATGAATGAATTTGTTTTTTGATTGAAATGGTAAACTTAGGTCGAAACCGTAGGTAAACCATGTCAATTTTTTTTATTGGTTTTGATGAAATTAAAGATGAATTTTTTTGGTTGAAATGGTAAACTTAGGTAAAACCGTAGGTAAACCATGTCAAATTTTTTTTATTTTTTATGAAATTAAAGATAAATTTGTTTGGTTGAAATGGTAAACTTAGGTAAAACCGTAGGTAAACCATGTCAAATTTTTGTTATTTTTGATGAAATGAAAGAAAAATGAATTTTTTTTTTTTGAAATGGTAAACTTAGGTAAAACCGTAGGTAAACCATGTCAAATTTTTGTCGTTTTTGATGAAATTAAAGATGAATTTTTTTTGTTGAAATGGTAAACTTAGGTAAAACGTAGGTAAACCATGTCAAATTTTTGTCATTTTGATGAAATTAAAGGTGAATTTTTTTGTTTTGAAATGGTAAACTTAGGTAAAACCGTAGGTAAACCATGTCAAATTTTTGTTGTTTTTGATGATGAAATGAAAAATGGATGAATTTTTTTTTTTGGATGTACATGTGAATGAAAAATAGTACGGTATAGTTATGCATTTTTGTACATGTGATGGTGATGTGATGCATGTTTTTGATGTTTGTTGTTTTTTTGTGATGTGCAGGTGGTGAAGAGTCGACATCGGGTACCGACCATTTTTTCTAATGCTCGCGAGGCATTGACTGATGATGACTGGGAGTGGCTTGATGCCTTAGGGCTCAAGCATGTGGCTCGGTTGGATGCAGTTGTGGCGGACCGGGCATACCTTACAGCATTGATCGGCCTGTGGGATGTTCGTACGAACACCTTCCATCTTTCGACAGGGGAGATGACTGTCACCTTGGAGGACGTGTATCGGATCCTTCGGATTTCGATAGACGGGATTCCCATTCGGACGACACCACGGGGCCAGAGGACGGCAGTATTGACACGATATTTTGGATACGGAGCGGATGAGGATGGGATGACCTCGTTGGAGAGGGCGGAGTTGGATTGCCATATTGGGGGGATCTTGGTACGATATTGGTACGCGAGGGGGATGTTGGGAGTGAGGCATGCGGTACTCATGAGCCTCATTTCCAACATGCTCCTGCCAGACTCATCAGGAGCGAGGTTCCCATGGAACCTCTTGGAGGTAGTATGGCAGTTGGTGGATTGCCCGATGACAGAGCCGGTTATTATGAGATGGGGTCAGACACTATTGGCGCAGTTATATGATGAGTTGTACGAGGTCCGCTGTCGGAGGCGAAAGGGGTTGGGGTGCAGTTTCTTGTTGCAGTGCTGGGCATGGCAGCACATAGCCATAGAGCGACCACGAGGGTTGCCCTGGACTACCCGAGCTGAGATGGTGGACAGGGATATTGGGTATGGTGCCTTATGGTATCGGTCGGAGGAGCGAGGGCAGAGTCGACGGTTCACGGGAGACGTCGACCATTACAGAGATGCACTGTCACGACTGACTCCCGAAGATGTGAGATGGAGGCCATATCGGGATTGCCCCGCATGGCCAGAGGCAGATGATTGGCTTCGACGGGTTCGAAGGGGGAGATGGGTTATTGGACGGCATGGGACAGAGCAGGAGTACTTCCATTACCTCCGAGTGACGCGACAGTTTGGGGTACGCCAGGGGTTGCCTGGGGAGCCCGTAGCCTACCGACGTCGGAGTGATGAGAGGACCCTAGCTGCACCGATCCTCGAGCCGCTGGGGGAGGAGTCTGATACCGTTTTGGACATTCCGGACGTCGATGACGTCGGAGTGACAGCCGAGTACCAGGAGTGGTGGACGCTGCGGTAGTGGCGAGGGGAGGGACCCTTGGGAGGAGAGGAGGCAGCGGGAGGCGGAGAGGGTGCAGAGGCACCAGGAGAGGGTTGGGGAGCTCCTGCAGATGTGGAGATGGTGGAGGTGGCAGAGGCAGGAGATGACATTGAGGAGGAGGAGCAGCCGAAGATGCAGGATGCTCAAGAGCGGGCTGGCTTGGGGGAGACAGAGGCGGGGTTACGCGTTGAGGTAGCGCAACTGACGGGGTTGCTACAGAGGTGGGATGGAGAGCTTGCAGAGATGACGCAGGAGAGGGATCGCCTGCGGACACAGTTGGTAGGGCAGGGGAGCGCAGGGGCTACGGCTCACCAGCAGGCAGGGTGATACGGATGCTACACGGGAGAGGGATCTCCTACGGGTGCAGCTAGCACAGCGCGATGATGCCATCGCGTACTACCGTAGGCGAGAGGCAGAGTTGAGGCTACGGGAGGCAGATTGGGGGCGGCATCGGGCAGAGATGGAGGCTGAGATTATCCGCCTAGGTGGGCGTATACCAGAGCCTCCGGTCAGTGGCTCGTCGCACAGGACGAGAGATAGCGGGACGGAGCAGTCGGCATCATCCCGACGTAGGCGACGAGAGGAGGGCGGTGCGAGTGGTCGGGATGCAGGGGCGAGCAGTCGCCCTGAGAGATCTCAGAGGACTGATACCGCAGGGGGTAGCTCTCGTCGCACCGATCCTGCGTGATCATGGTGGCCGACGCCCTAGGCTGGGGGTTTTGGGATTTTAGAGGATGGGAGAGAGGTCTGAGGACCAGTTTTGTAGCCTACGGGCAATTTTATTGTGATATATATACAGATGATTCGTTTTGGTGTTTATCATGTGTTGTGATTTAGTTTTATGTGCATGTTTTTACATTGATGTATGCATATGCGATTATGAATGTGATGATTCTATGTGGTATGATGTATGCGTATGGAATGAATGAAATGAATTGTTGATGGTTTGTCGATGCACCATAGACTGTACAAAATTGGAGGGACTTACGATACTAATGGGATAACTTTGTGGAATGCTTGTGCATGTGGAAATTGTGTGTTTGTATTTTGCATATATTTTGATGGTGATGTACGGAAGAAAATGTGACAGGTGTTTTTTTTTTTTTTAAATGTAGTTAAGCCTTTCTGAGATGCAGATATTTTTAACTAACTAGCCAAGACTGTTCGTTTATCTCACAAGACTTCTGAACAAGGTCTAAATTTGACTTGAATTTAAGCAAGGTATTTCACATCCCTGTGTGTGCAATTGAGTTCATTTATGTGTTATTCATCAGGATACCGCCAGTGCCAGATGGGCTTTCAACCGAACCTGTACTGAGGATCACCTAATTAGCTCCACTAACTCCTTTATTGTATTTAGTCAGATTTGTCCGCGATGTTATCTAGGATACCATAAGCTAGCTCATCCACATGCAAACATTGATCTGCACACAAGTTAATGTGACAGATATATCGTCATGCGGGAGGTTTACCATCAGTGACCGATAGGCTATCAACCAAATCGATACCGACGTTTGCCTCATGACCTGTCGAAATGCTGAGAATTCCAGGGATTCAAGTTCAACTCCCTTCTTTTTTTTTAAGGGTATTGGGATACTTGCTCTTTGGTAGTGATAAAATCACTGTTTATTTTTATGATAGTACTCGTCTTGTTTTTTTTTTTTTTTTGAGCAAGGGATTTGAATATGGAGTGATGAGAATCACTATTGTTTGTGCCTTTTGATGTGTGCACTGTAGGATGTCAAATTTTAGTGTTTTGACGTTTTGCAAATGTTTGATGTTTTTGCAACTTTTGAGAACTTGGGATTCATGGGGAATTGGGTAGGGAGGAAGCTTGTCCTTTTGCCAACTCTCAGCATTTCTAGGGTCAATTGCACAGGGGGATAAGCAAGATAGCCGTTTCGCCTATGGTAACCAGGATGACGGTGCAGGTTTCATCTTTCGTTCACACAACTTAGGAATTATTTTATGTGTGTTAATATGTGTTGGGATGCTACGTAACAAGGTGTGATCCAAGTAAAACTTTCCCATGTAAAATCTGCTTAACTGTGTACAGTTCTTGGCTAGAAATTTAAAGACATCTGAATGACGAAAACCCTATATACATTAGGCGACACTGACGATGCTAAAATAAAAGGGTGATATGCTGGATGTAGGTGTTTATGAAAATGGATTTGTGGTGGAAATGGTGGAATTGCCAAGTAATGACAGCCTATGGTGCGTTTGACTGGGATGACCTAGCGAAGTATGCAATGTATGGATGCAATGCTTAATGCAACCTATATTTTTGTATTTTGATTTTTATGAGAATGCATGGAAATGCAAATGTTTTTGTGATTTTGTTTGTTTGTTTTTTTTTTTTTTTTTTTTTGAGAATGCATGGAATTGAAATGCAATTGTTTTTGTGATTTTGATTTTTATGTTGTTTTTGTTGATTTTTGAATATTTATGTTGACCAAGCAATTATGGTAACGCTTGGATCTTTTGGTGTTGACCAAAGGGTTGATAGATACCTTTGGGGCTTTTAGGGTTGACCAAGCGATTGTGGTAATCCTTGGAGCTTTTGGGTTGACCAAGCGATTATGAAAATCCTTGGAGCTTTTTGGGTTGACCAAGCGATTGTGAAAATCCTTGGAGCTTTTTGGGTTGACCAAGCGATTGTGGAAATCCTTGGAGCTTTTTGTTGGACTATGGCTCTCTAGCTGTGGAATGACCTCAAATGAATGATGTTCAAGGGTTCTGTTTCCTTGATTCCTTCAAGAGAGGCAAGCCGGTATGTTTCGGGTCCTATTTTACTGTCAATGATGTAAGGACCTAACCAGTTTGCTGCAAACTTATCCCGTAGATGGGACGGCAAATTAGAATTCTGCTGGTTCTCTTTTAAGACCAAGTCACCAACCTGAAATTCCCTAAAGTGGACTTTCATGTTGTATGCTTTCTTAAGTCGCTCTTGATAGATACGCAAATGCTCGAGAGCATTAATGCGTCGTTCGTCAAGCAACGTCAGTTGATCTAACCGGGCCTATCGCGCAGTGTCATCATCGATGAACTCTTGCATTGAAATGCGTAGGGAAGGAATTTCCAACTCAAAAGGCATGACTGCCTCGGAGCCATACACCAACGAAAAGGAGTTGCCCCGGTGGGCATCCGAATGTCTGGTGTGATAAGCCCATAGGGCAAGTGGGATCTAAATGTGCCAGTCTTTATGATTGTCTGCAACTATCTTTTTGAGAATGGCGACTAGCATTTTGTTTGACGCCTCTGCTTGCCCATTTGCCTGCGGATAATAGGGTGTCGAAAAGCTATGTTGAATCTTGTACTTTGTGGTCAAAGCACGCACATATTTATTCTTGAATGGCGTCCCATTATCCGAGACTATTTTGGATGGAATACCAAAATGACATATGATGTTATGCAAAATGAACTCCGCAATGCGGGCTCCAGTCGTAGTGGTCAGTGGAATTGCTTCCACCCATTTGGTAAAGTACTCTGTGGCCGTTAAAATGAACGTGTGATGACCAGACGATGCAGGGGAGATCTTTCCAATTAGATCAAAGCCCCACTACGAAAAAGGCCAAACCGATTGAATCGGCTGTAAGGCTTGAGAAGGTACGTGTGTCAAATTAGCATGGTGCTGACACTTCACGCACTTCTTCACATATGCGCAACAATCTCGCTCTAAATATGGCCAATAATAACCCATGCGAAGAATGCACTTTGCGATGGCCATACCGCTGAAGTGGCCACCACATGTACCATCGTGAGCTTGGGTGATCGCCCAAGCGGACTCTTGTTGGTCCAAACAACGAAGGAGGATTCCTTCATAATTTTGACGATACAAAATGTCTCCTAACAAGACATGCTTTGCCACTTTCTGTTTGAATGATCTTTTCGTGGCTTGTGTCAATCCAAGTGGGAGATTACCTAGCTTGAGGTAATCCCGAATGGGTGTATACCAGTCTTGCTGATCAGAAACCTCGATAGTATGAACGGCCAATCCCTCTTGAAGTTTATCCCGAACAAAAGCTGAGCAAGAAAGAACTTGTAAAAACAACGTGGTGTTGCTAGTAAGAGGGGTCGGGGAGAACAAGGACCCCCAGTTGGCTTTAGTCAAACAATCTCGAATTCGAGAGAACTTATCCGGAGATGGTTCAATCTGAATCATGTGGATTCCTGGCGTCAGATCAGAGCTTGCACGCTCCATCGTAGATTGCGATAATGTTTTAACCTGAATGGTTGTCATTTCACCAGAAGGGTCTTGCGGGATAAGTGACCCCAAGGAGGCCATAGTATCCGCAAAATGATTTGATGATCGAGGGAGTGCCTCGATGTCATACCATTCAAGTTGTGCCAAGAATTTATCCACAAGGGCTTTATAAGACTTCAAAAGTGGACATTTACATTGGTATATCCCCTTTACTTGATTGACAATTAACAGCGAATCACCAAAGATGTTCAATCGTTTAATGTTCATGGTGATTGCTGTCTGAAGACCTATGAGCAAGGCTTCGTATTCTACGTTATTGTTGGTGCACGGGAAGTCTAATTTAAATGACAAGGGCATTGGAGCACCTTGCGGAGTGAAGAATACAATTCCCGCACCACCCCCTTGCTCACATTTAGAACCATCGAAGAATAGGGTTATGTCAGCTTGTGACTCAGGCTCATCAGAATCTGGCGACTACGAAACATGGAAGACCCCATCATCAGGTAGTTCAAAAGTCAGAGGCTGATCGTCTTCAAGAGGAGCCTCAGCTAGTTGATCGGCGATGACTTGACCTTTTATAGATTTCTGTCCAATGAACTCTATGTCAAACTCCGTCAACAACATGATCCATTTTGCCGTGCGGCTACTATGATAAGTACGACTCATCATGTATCGCAATGGATTCTCCTTAGACACAACATACGTCTTATTACTAAGCATGTAGTGGCGTAGCTTTTTGGTAGCAAACACCACTGCCAAGCAGAGTTTTTCAACATATGCATAGTTAAGTTCATAACTGACCAGGGTGCGGCTAAGATAGTATGTAGCCTGTTCTCTGTGAAGTTCATTTTTCTGGGACAACATGGCGCCCAGTGCCACCTCAGTGGCTGAGATGTATAAATAGAATGACACTCCTGGTCTAGGTGGTGCCAATATTGGCGGCGAAGCCAAGTACTATTTAATGTCGTCAAAGGCTGACTGGCACTCGTCATCCCAATGAAATGTGACCCCTTTATGCAATAATTTATTCATGGGTCGGCATTTGTCAGATAACTGCGCTATGAAGCGCTTGATCGACGCAACCTTTCCCTGCAGACTCTCGAGCTGCTTGATGGTGGTTGGGGGACGCATTTCAAGGATTGCCTTGACTTTGTTTGGATCAACCTCAATTCCTCGTTTGGAGACAATGAAACCCAAGAGCTTTCCGGAGGTGACGCCAAAGACGCACTTCTTGGGGTTTAGTCTGACTTTATGCTCAATGAGGCGATCAAGGACCTTACTCAAGTCACCGATGTGATCTGGGCGCAAAAGAGATTTGGCCAACAAATCATCCATGTAATCTTCCAAAGTTTTGTGCATGTAATCGTGAAAGATGTATGTCATGGCACGTTGGTAGGTAGCTCCGGCATTTTTAAGGCCAAAAGGCATGACCTTATAGCAAAATGTCCCCCAAGGCGTTGTGAATGCCGTTTTTAGTTGGTCCTCAGGATTAATACGAATCTGATTGTATCCTGAGAAACCATCCATAAGGGAAAGCATTTCGTGGCCCGTTGTAGCGTCTACCAACGCGTCGATGCTCGGCAAGGGAAAATCATCCTTAGGACTCGCTTTGTTAAGATCTCGAAAATCAGTGCATATGCGAATCCTCCCGTCGGGTTTCTTGACAGGAACCATGTTAGACAACCATGGCGGATAATCCACACAGATGACAAACTGGGCATCCAACAACTTTTGTAACTCATCTTTTACCATTAAGGCCACTGTTGGATGCATCTTGCGTAGTTTTTGCTTTATCGGCTTGATTGTCGGATCAAGCGTTAAATTGTGCGTGACTAGTTGTGGGTCTAGTCCCGGCATATCCTTGTATGACCATGCAAAAACCTCCTTCTTTTCCTTAAGAAGGGCAACATAATCGGCTCGCTCTTCAGGGGAAAGACTTACCCCTAGCTTGAGAATCCGTGGATTCATTGGATCTGTGCCGATGTCTATATCAGTCGTTGCTTCAATCGACATATGGGATCCGTCTTCCAACTGGTGTGGAATTGGGATCAGATGGATATCATTTGCTGAATTAAGATCATCATTAGGAACGTCAAGTTCCTCTTCAGCATGGAAGACATCCTGAGTTCGTCCTGGAGTGAAATGAAACATCCCACCGCAAGGCCAATACTCTGATGGAGATGGTGGTGTGTCAGCGCGATCCCAATCAATAGCTTCTATGTCTAGATGCAATAATCGTGTTGGATTGGCTGGATCATGGATGGGGGCGGTCAAGTCAATGGAGACCATGTTGATGAAATGATTGTAATCTCCATAACCGCAAATGTGACAACTTTGACATTCTAGATGTTCTTGGTGCTTTGGATCTGGCTCTGTGGGCACTGGCACAAAGGGATCAGCCCTATACGTGGCCCTGCAAATAGGGTCCGCCCTAGGCACTGATGGTTTGATAGGATCTCCAGGCGAAAGATGTTCATTGTATTCCTGGAGTGGCGGATGCAGTAATTGCTATAACTGCGCCAAATTGAAATGCCTCCTAGGTCTTGGATCTATGTGTAAGTGTTCAAACATGTCATCTATGTCCAAAGGATCTTGTAACCTATGCTCACTAGGATCATTCAATGGGAACATCCTCAGGAAGCTTTCCTGATCGTCATTCATTTGATATTCATGCGAATGATCGTCCTCCGACTCATCTTCAAAAGACCCTTCGTGGTCTTGTCCATCTTCCCCTTGTGGGTGAGTCCGTGAGGTTTCTCCTTGTTCAGCCGTAGGGAAAGGGTTGTTGAGGTCAACAAGGTTATTTGTTTGCAATGGGAAATAATCCCCCAATGTATAAGTCATATTTGGATTGGCATATGGATCTGATGCCAACCCATCCTTGTTGCCTATCCCTAGGCCTTGCATGTTTTCGACCAAGATGTCGAGGGGCAAAGGGTGATTAAACCCTACTCCTGACTTGTCATAAGGCATTTGGTATCTTGGTTGACACAAAACATGCATTCCTTGTTCATATCGGCCTAACCCGTATCCATGCCAATTGCATTGGCTAAGATAGCGTAATGCGAAGTCTGGGTTAGCCAGATAGTTGACATCTTCCATAAAGGGATCTTCATCTTCTTCTTCTTTTTGAGAAGGTTCAACACCATGATCTAGGCCCCCAAAAATAAAGTTTGTCTGATTAGGTGGGTAGCCTAAAGGAACCACGGAGCCTATGGGGAGTCGAGGTCTTCCCATGTCTTGCATAGACTGAAGTGTGGGCGTTGCAACAACATTGCGCACTATGTACTCCCCCATGCTTGTGTTAGACATCTCAACAGTAATCGTTGGTGATTGAGAGGAAGTGAATGGGAGTTCTCCTTGAGTCCACTCCAGGTGGGGTGAACTAGGCGTCTCAACTTCCATTCTATTAGGCTTCTCTCCTGTAGAGATGTTAGAGACTAAAGGTGGTTCCGTTTCCAGGGGCTTCTTTCCTTTGTCCGTTGGAGTGGCCACCGTAGGTGGCGTCGTTGTGGGAGGACTGGATGAAGAAGATGATCCCACCTGAGAATTTGATGGATTTGGTGATGAAGATTCTTGCTTAGTCGGACCCCGTTTAGATGGATTTAACTGGAAATCCACGTGCGTTGAAGGAAGGGTCGACTGTGGCATGATTTGCACTGAGTTGCAATACTTAAAAGGTTCCAAATCTACGGGGACCACGTGCACTTGTCCTTCAAATGTATACTTCAAACATTGATGAGCAATTGAAGGGACACACTTCATATCTCGGATCCAAGGCCGCCCAAGCAAGATATTGTAAGCCATCTCACCTTCTAAAATGTGGCACAACGTATGAATGGTCTTTTGTCCCACTTGTATGGGCGGGACAATTGTGCCAACTCGTCGAGCATATCGTATCATTAAATGCTCGAAGGGTATAAGTGGAAGGTGCAATGTGAGAGGTTGGTAGTTTCAAATGTTTCAGTGCAGCGGTTGTAATAAGGTTACTGGACGAACCAGTGTCTATCAACACCCGTTTGTATGGAGTCCCGTTGACCCGCGCAATAACGTGCAGGGGTGGATCCGTTACATCTCCAGTCACCATTTTTAACTCATCTTCCCGAAAGGTAATGACTGGTTCAGTACACTGTTTGACATGCCCCACAAAATTGTTGAACGAATCCGCTTCGTGGGGTTGCAATTCAATTGCCTTTAATATCTCCATAAGAGCTTCCCGATGGGGCGTTGATTGTTGAATAAGCTCATAAATGGAGAGCCTAGCCGATGTGGTCCTTAGACTTTGGGTAAGTCTAGTTCGAATCGTGGCCACTGGTCTAGGTGGGGGCAACTGTGTAGGATTTGGTTGATGTTGTGACGTGGATGAAGCTTCCCTAGTGGCTGTCACGGGGACAACTCCTGGGTGTCTCTTATTTCTTGTCACAATGCTAATCATTCCAACATACCCTTCCATGGGGTAACTCTGTTGCACTTCATTGACATGTAGAGGTTTTGTTTGTGCATCATGTGTAGGTAAAGGATCTTTGAAAACACCCATTTGTTGGTTGTTGGGTGCGATAGGGTTATCCACTACCAATGTGTGATTATCAATAAGATCTTGCACTAAACCTTTAAACGACCAACAGACATTAAGGTCATGCCCTTTCCTTCTGTGGAATCTACAAAAGAGATCCTCTCTGTAACCTTTAGGCTTTGGCGCATTGGGATCAATTGTTGGAATATCTGGTAGATTAATCAAGTTTGCCGCTGACAAACGGTCAAACAAGGAATCTCTAGACTCAATGTATGGTGTAAATTGTCGCTTTGGGCGACGCTGCTGATTTTGATCTTGCTTCTTGTTATCTTTCTCATAATTATTGTGAGGCACCGCCTGATAGTTAGCCTTTGAAGGCTGTGTTTCTTGGGCAGGCGTAGGGGCATTAATAGCAACTTGATTGACCGCGGCGGGTTTCTGTTGCGTATTCCCTGTTTTGGTGCTCTTGTTCCACTCTTTTTTTTAGGCTTGGCAATTTCGCCATCCTGTATCTTGATCTCTTCGATACGTCTAGCTTGCGCCAGAGCTTCTTCTAAAGTGGCGTATTGCTGCAACCGTAATAGCACAGAGATCGATCGCAAACAACTCTTTGCGAACATTTGAGTTAAGTCGGACATAGGAGGGAGGTAGGACAACTTTGAAAGCATTGTCCTCCATCGATTCCCATATGCTACCATAGACTCCTCCTCATACTTTTTGAGGCTAGCTAGATCACTGAGTGATGCCTTTTTCTTTGTATTGAAAGCAAAACGTTCTAGGAACGCATCCACTAGTTGATCTAAGTTATAGATGCTATGCTTTGGTAGATGGGTAAACCAATCCGAGGCAGACCCTGCGAATGTGGTTATGAATGTTCTCAATAGCAATGCATCATTGTCTTGTATACCAAAGCACTGACTCAAAAATTGAGTCACATGTTCTTGAGCATCCTCATCCCCTTTAAAGAGTGCCAACTGGGGCAGCTTGAAATGTTCGGGGTATGGAGGTGCTGGCACTGACGGATGTATCGGATGACTACGGAGTTGGCGTAAGGTAGGCTTTTGAGGCCCACCAGTCTTAAGTTCCATAGTCTCCAAGCATTCTAACAACACTTTGTAGGCATCAGAGGATATGATTTCCTCCTCCTTAGCTTGTTCCCGTTGTGGGTTGCGGGGAACTTGAGGCCTTTGAATGACTAAATGGTTAGCATCCCTTCCGCCTTGATAGGGTGTTTCAACCCGCTCTTCTTCTTGGTAATAATCCTCATAATCTTCGTGAGGAGTGTTTGGCCTAGGCCTGTAAATATGGATGGGTGCCCGCGGAGGATACCCATCATGGTCACGGGGAATGGCCTCCCGCTCAGGTCTAAGAGGTCTTGGAGGCAGTGCTTGCTGAAGTCGCGGAGACCTGTCGTGCACTAAGGGGTTATGCCTCACATACATCTCAGATTGCTGTGCGTGAGGTACTGGGGCCTTCTCAGGCACATAGTTATAAAACCTTTCAGCAGTCTGACGCTGAATGCGCTCTTGATCAAGGTGACACAAATGTTCTAATTCCTGTTGTTCTTGCTTAAGCCGCATGATTTGCGCTTGGCGGGCGGCTAGTTGTGTAAATGCCAAGTTACTTTGTGCTGTTGTCTCTTGTTTGATAGGCCTAGATGTCTCTCCTACATATCTGTTTCGATCATAGTACTCTGAGACCCCTATATGTTGCTTCCCTCTGTCGAGGTTGGCCGCATTAACTTGAAACTCTGGTCTCAATAAGCGATCTGGATATAATGCGGGTGCAGACGTGCATCTTTTTGGCATTGGATACTGGACTGGAGGGATGTAGTGATCCTCCTCTCTTTGTCTGTGATATGCATAAAAGGTGCGGGCATAATTGCCTTGCCCTGTCGGGAGGACTTGTTGTTCTGGATGTGGTCTACTATTTTTGACATTAATTGGGGGTAAATTAGGAACCACAACATCATAGAGTTCTTCGTTCTGGACCCGTTGTTGTTCCATAGCATTACACAATGCTTCATCACTAGGCCATCCATAATGAACTTCAAAGGGAGGCTTCGTGCTTAGACCAGGTGGTATATATAAGTTATTGTCTTGAAAAGATTCTTGTTGCTCATGAGTTTCCCTTAGAGAGGGGGTTCTAAAGTCTCGTCTATTGAAGGCCTGATTTGGAGAGCCACTCCTTGAAGCACCTCTAGAACCATGTTCTATGACTGTATGGGTTGGAGTGCCCCTCACGGAGGGGCCTCTAGAACCATGTTCTGCATGGTGTGAACTAACTGTTATATCCCGTCGGTGAGGCGGAATGGCTAAGTCTTCAAGGCTATATCGGAGATGATTTGTCCCTCTTGGTGCATGTTCTGCAGCTTCTGCCCGTGATTGGGCTTGGCTACGAGTATTCACCATGGTAATGCTAACCTAAAAATGCAAAAATTCTTTTTGTGATTTTCTTTTTATGATTTTTTTTTGTCTAAACAGAAAATAGCATACACACTCACAAGCAATGCTTATCTCTTTTAAAGATTAATAGTGTGCCCTAAATCTGGTTTAGTGTGTTTTTGTTGTTTTGTTTTGTTTTTGTAGGTTTTGAAGAACGTTTAAATGCATTATGACGGCTCATATAACTCCCAAAATGGTCGCCCCTTCAATATACCAGCCAAGCCGATATACCAACCTCTCTATATACCCGCCCTTACGAGAGGGAGACTATAGGTACGTGAGAGCAGATGGTACGTGGTACGTAGGCGGTACGAAAGGGGGATTGTCCTGTTAATGGCACCTACCATAGAAGACTTATCCTCGCGCGCATGGGAATCACCCCAACGACACTCGGTCAGCTTTCGTCAGGATTTACGCCTAACAACAGTTGACAATCGGGGAATGGATGCAAAGCTAAGCCAAGGTGGTGATGAACCCACCGTTGGTCTTGCTCAAGGGTTGGGGTCTTACGACCAACGCCTTGGTTTAAAATGTAACGTGATGTGTGGGGTTCGTTTTAATTTTGCGAAATTGAAACAAGCAAACGAAAAGAAATCTTTCCCTAAGCCATTCAAACTGAAAACCAGAAACAGAAAAACAGAAATTTAACAGAAGCTATAAAAAAAAACCCCTACCTCTTCTCTGCCTAATCGGAAGTTTCTGATTTGCTCTAAAAATTTGCACAGATCTATAATCGTCCCTGGGTGAGGCAAATAACAGAACCGTAATCGTCACAGGGTGGAACGAATAGTTTATTCATCCCGGGGTGAGACGAGTACCAATTCTGTAATCGTCACTTGCAGAGACGAATAACAGTCCGATTGTTGAAAAATAGGTACCTGTAAAAAAAACAAGCAAGCAATTTTAGATCAGTAATTTAACCTAAAAAAAAATAGAGGACAGAGGTCCCACCGTGATCGCCATTGAAAACACGAGATTCCGGAAACAAAAAGGAAATACTAAACAAAATTGCATTAAAATGAAAGAACACAAATGAATGAACACAAGATTAAAAGCAATATAAACTATGGCCCTTTTTATTGATATTCTTTTCAATTCGTGTTACAATGCGTCTCCTTCCTTTTTAGGGGATAGGAGCATTAGATATTGATCTCTACAACTTGTTCGCAAAGATTTCCTCTTCCGCGTGCCCACATATAACATGGGCGAACCAAAACGTTGTCGCCGCTTGCGTTGATACAGGTCGATTCCTTGCTGCTCCTCCAATGCTGCAGATCTGCATTCAAAGAAACAAACAAAGCATCAATAGCACATGTATATGAAAAATAAAAGGTAAATCTAACTATGACTAAGATGAATCTAAATGAAATAAAAACTTGACAAAAGCATAAACATGAAACTAGCTAAAATACTATAAAAGAAATAAAGCGGGGAGGTGCCCGAAGGCAGACCACCCGTAGATGAAACGTTGCTTCGACACCAAACCGCTTGAGATGGGTCCGAAACCTGATGTGATGTGTTGTCGGAAAATTTGTATACTATTGTGGTCAAAAGAATGGCGTTTGGGCACAAATCACAAGTAAGTGATTTAGCAGCACTTCGTCGCTCAAAATGCTCCTGCTCGGTCTATTTTCTGGGTGAGGAAACTCACCGTTTTATAAACCCAAGGGGTCTCTTTGAATCAACATGCAAAAGTGTCTCTTTGCATGAATGTTTCTGTTTGTGAAGAGAAGACTTCTTCTTGATCAAGGGCTTCTTAACTGCCTCTGTGCATGTCTTTGTATGTTTTAGAAAAGCTCACTCTCCTTCCCATGCAGTGAAGGGAAAGTCAATTGGCAGATGTGTGTTGTCAAAAGAACTCACTCGCACTCTTATGTCATGCATGAAAAGCTGAGTGGTAGTTCTGAGTTGTCTTAAAAAGCTTACTCTCATTCCCATGCAGGGAAGGGAAAGTCAATTGGCAGATGTGTGTTGTCAAAAGAACTCACTCGCACTCCTATGTCATGCATGAAAAGCTGAGTGGTAGTTCTGAGTTGTTATATGTCGAGATTTGACTTTTTTCCGGTCAAACCTGACAATCGTCCCACCCCGAAGCGAGCGCTGGTAATCGTCCCTGGGTGAGACGAGTATCAGTCAACACTCGTCCCTGGGTAAGACGAGTAAAACCTGCACTCGTCCCTGGGTAGGACGAATAAGTAATAAAGTGTCTAAAAGGTGCCAAATTGGTTTCTGACTTGCAAAACTGTTGTGCGAGTGGTTAGAACCACTGTTTTAACCTCTGAGGGCTGCCCTGGGAGCTATGTGTGTTAGTGCGATCAATGCTTGTTGTCACATAATCGGATTGGTGCTGATTTGGTGTCT
>JAQPPZ010004356.1:0-137171 GCA_028583015.1 Wollemia nobilis | reverse complement strand
AGAATATGACACACTAGCAAATTAGGCTATGAATATAGCCCTTTGTTATTGTTACCAAATCATCAAGAAGTAGAAGGGTAGGGGTGGTATACAAGGATGACAAGGACTCCAATAATGAGGTCCATTTTTGTCTTCATGTTTTATTTTCTAGAATGCTTTGTTCATTTTGATCTCTCTAACTAGAGAGTTTTTTATATTTTATTCTAAAATAATATCCAAAATTAGCTTAAAAAGGATAACCAAGATATAGAGGAAAAAATTGAGAGAGAATGTAGAAAATCAAAGTGGCACAAAAGGGAAAAATAACTCCCCACGTAGTATCATAATACCATTATACAAGAGGAAATTTATTGGAAACATAAATCCAAAATATTGTGGCTCAAGGAAGATGATAGAAACACTAAATTCTTCCATGTTTTGACTATGAAACATAGGAATAGCAATAAAATCCTCTACCTTATGGGGGAATATGGAAGAAAGTATGAGGATTTAAATGATATTAAAAATATGGCCATTACTTTCTTTTATAACCTTCTTAGCAAATAAAAAATATAGTACAATAGGGAAGTAGAAAGCATCATTAAATATTTTCCCAAAGGATTTAATGATAGCATGAATGAAAATTTATGCAAGGTTATCTCTGAGGAGGAAATTAAAATAGTTTTGTTATCTATGGGAGCTCCAAGGCTCTAGGTCTAGATGGTTTCTCACCAAGTTTTTTCAACATCATTGGAATATTGTTGGAGAAGATATAGTCAATGTAATCCAAGAAGTTCAGGAATCTAGTAAGTTTTTTAAAGAATGGAATAATACCTTTCTTGATATGATTCCAAAGAAATATGGAGTGGATAAATTGTAGTAATTTAGACCAATTAGCCTATGTAATACAATTTACAAAATTTTTACTGAAGTGTTGGCCAATTGGATGAAAAAAATCATCCCTTTAATCATTAATGAAGCAAGGAGGTTATGTGGCAAGTAGACAGATTATTAAAAGCATCATTGCATTTTTTTTAAAAACACACTCTCTTGAAAGGAGGAAAGGGTTAGGCATGTTCCTTAAGCTAGACATGAACAAAACCTATGATAGGGTTTCCTGGTCTTTCTTAGATAAAATAATGGAGTGAATGGGTTTTAGTAAAAAATGGAGGGCATGGATTGGTATGTGTATTTATAACCCCCACTTTTTGCTCCTAATAAATGGATAATATGTTGGGTTCTTTCCTTCCACCAAAGGAATCAGGTAGGGATATCTGTTGTCTCCATATCTCTTTATCATTATGGTAGATGCCCTAGGAAGAACTTTGGAGATAAAACAAAAGGATGGTAATATCAAAGGTCTAAAAAATTCATCCATTGGTGAATATTTATCCCATAAATAGTTTGTGGATGATACTTTCTTGCTTGGGAAAGCTACATAGGAAGAAGCTTTAAAATTAAAAAAGTCCTTGATTCTTAAAAAAATGCTACGGGCCAAAAAATAAATTATAATAAAAAGAAGGATTATCTTTTTAAACATGAAGGAAAGTATAAGAGATCAAATAATTAAATTTTTGTGTTTTAAGGAGGAAAATATCCCTATCACCTATCTTGGTTTGTCTTTGTTTATAGGTAAAATGAAATATGAAATTTGGAATCGAATTATTGATAAATTTAATAGAAAACTTCAAGGCTAGAAGGGATATTTGTTATCCTCTATGAGGAAAGTACAACTTATTAAACACATGTTTCAAAGCCTCCCTATTTACCTCATGTATTTCCTAAAGATGTCAAGGAAAGTGGAAGAGACTTTAGAAAGACTATAGAAAAAATCTTATGGGATGGCACTAAATGCAAAAAACGTATACATCTGGTAGCTTGGGATACCTATTGGTAGTCTTTACAGAATGGGGACTTGGATTGAGGATGTTGAGAGATCTAAATAGAGCCCTTTTAGCTAAACATGGATGGATGCTTTGCATTGGAGAATCAAGAAAATGGGCTAGCATTATAAAAAAAAAATACTTAGTGGGCATAAACCACTTTATAAGTTGTTCTAATCCTCCACATGGGTCTATTTTTTGGAAAAATATTATCAATAGTAGGAAATCTCTATGGCAAGGTATAAAATAGAGAGTATAAAAGGGATAAAAAATAAATTTTTGGAAATACCCTTGTATTCAAGAGGAGCCTTTAGCAAACTATAGAAAATTTAAATATATTTAATAACATTTAACCAGAACCTAGGTAAGAAAATTAATGGTTATATTCATAGGTGGATGAGATTCAGAAGTGGAAAATACTGCAAGAAGATATGAAAGTCTAGGGGGATAAATATTTGCAAAATATTTTAAAGAGTTATTATTTAGGCAGAGGTTTAGAGGAGTATCAGATAATTTGGGTAAGAAACCAACAAGACCAGTACTTGGTGAAGGATGGATATAGAGTCTTGGGCAATGTAACCTTAGAGAAACCCAAGATTAAAATAATTTGGAAGCTAAAAATCATCCCTAAGGTTACTATGTTTTTTTGGACTACCATTGTTAATAAGATCCTCATGAAATATATTATGTTCAAAAGAGGGATTCTAGTTCCAACTATTTGTGTGTTGTGTAACAAAGAGGATGAGTGCGTAGACAACTTATTTGGAACTTGTGATTTTTTTCATGATATCCTAAATATGTTATTGAGAGAAGTTAATATTACTTTGGTCATTCTAGATTCTCTAATAAATATGTGGGAATAGTGACACTTAGGAAGCCATATTTTTGGCAAAAATACACTCCACATATTTGTTGTGGGGTTTGGTTAGAAAGAAACAAATGAGTGTTCAAAAATAAAACCAAAGGAATAATTGGGGTTTATGCCAGGATAAAAATAGCCCTCTTAGAGGATTGTATTAAAAACATTGTTGGCTAGGAAAATCTTGCAATGATCCTCTCTAGAGAAAAATATATCTTAAATATGGAATAGATAAATAAGGTGAGACTAGATACTAGATGGGAATGTACTCATAAATACTAAATAAAAATTAACTTCAATAGGGCTATAAAAGGGAACTCGTGTCATGCTAGTGGTGGAGGCCTCATTAGGAATGATAGAGGTTAGATAGTGGTTGCATATGCTGAAGATCTATGAATTACTACAAATCACAAAGCTAATGCAAGGATGATGCTTAAAGGCCTCCAAATTGTGGTGAATTTAGAATTTAGGAGAATTGTATTCCAAGAATTTTTTAACTTCCCTTCAAAAAGGGGAGCTAAATAATTCTAGTATTTTCAAAATAATTACATATGCAATTACTATTTTGGGAAACCTAGAAAAAATTCAAATTAAATATATTTATAGAGAGGGAAATAAATTTACCGATAAAATGGTGATATGGCAGTTAGATATGATAATTTCAAGGTCTGGTCATATGCCCCCATGGAATTAAAAGATATTATAAGAATTGATATTGAAAACAACAGATAAAGAGGATAGAAAAAAGAAGAATACTTATTAGGATCATGTGATGAAGGATTTAAGCACACTAAAGTACATTGCTATCAGTGATTTCTTTATTGGTTATGTAAAGCATTCAACATTGCATACGCCTTGTCAAATAGAAGGATAATAAGAGGGATATTATTTCAGCTCCTCCATTTACAGGTTTAGCCCAAAATGTTTTTGTTTTACTAAGATAGGGCTATATTGCATTTGTTTATTCTTCTCTTATTTTTTCTTGTACATATTTTGAGCTCTTTGTAAAGAATTGGGACCATTCAATCCCTTTTTTATCAATACCAAAAAAAAAATTTCTAAAAGAAA
Organism: Wollemia nobilis; assembly: GCA_028583015.1. Classification (NCBI taxonomy): domain Eukaryota; kingdom Viridiplantae; phylum Streptophyta; class Pinopsida; order Araucariales; family Araucariaceae; genus Wollemia; species Wollemia nobilis. Next base: position 133,382 of record JAQPPZ010004356.1, on the reverse strand, counting down.
ATAGAAAACATAAAACATTACAATATGTAATGAACACAATGAATGCAATACTGATAATTGTCATGGGTATACTCGTAGAAATAAATATTCAATCATGAATCGAATAAAAAATAATGATGAATCATAATGAACAAAATGAATGAACATTGGACAAATGAATTGAAGACATAGCTAGTAAGTTGAAGCTAGCTATGATGCAATTCATTCATATTTCCAAGGTTTTTTTATGGTAGAAGAATTTCACAAAATTCAAAAACCAAGTTTTAACAATCAAAATCATCTAATATTCAGTCAATATCCTATAGAAATCTAGACCATATAAAATAAGATCAATTTTATCATGAACTTAAATGTGTGCAATGATATTATTTTTCCATATTGAGTAAGATTGGACTAACCATCTATGACTTGAGCTAACATAAGCTAGCTCATCCACAAACATGTAGTGGTCTATACAAAATAATATCACTAATGTGATAGACATGTTGCCACTTAGAAGGTATACTCCATTTCTAATAGGCATTTATAGCCTTCATGGAGGTTAGCCCCATAATCCTTCAACATAGCTCCAGTATTAGCTAGTCATCTATAGCCTTCATGGAGGTTAGCCCCATAATACTTCAACATAGCTCCACTATTAGCTAGGCATCTATAGCCTTGGTGGAGGCTCCTAAAATACTTTAGGAGACCAAGGAGAAGCTTTTGGTGGATCTCTTTTTGTTCTTTTGTTTTTATTTCTCTCTCTCTCTCTCTCTCTCTCTCTCTCTCTCGCTTTCCAAATTGTCCTTTTTGGATCCTCAAGTTTGGATTATGAGAATGATAGGATGAGAATTAAAAATTTTATTTATGGAAAGACTACTCATGGAATTATCTTCCCTACACTTCAAAATTTGATTACTGTGTGATATGTTATTGATCCATGAAATAACTCAAGTCATTCAAGGTAAGTCTAAAATCACATTAAAACACAATGACATTCAACAAATATTTATTGGATGAACTAGGAATGGTTGAATAATAGAAAAATATGTATTACCAAGTAGCATAAGAATATGATTGAATAATACATCATGACAATTGCAGTAACTAGTGCATGCTTATTGATAACTTGTGAAAAACAAAAGAAATGCTAAAATAGTATACTTAGACACATGAAAATAATACAAAAATATCACATATATAGATAAGAATAAAATAAGTGATATATATGCCATTGATTAATTATTCCAATTAGAATTGGGGAATACATATCCATGCATCCAAAAAAGAGACCAAATTATCACGGTATGAGCCTTATTTTATATATACATGAATGTGTTGGATGAATACAATGCAAAATAAAGACAAGAGAGATATTTAATAATTAATAGTATGGATATGGATAAATGAGAAGTGAGAGTATTTACTATGAAGAAGAAAGAGAAGATGAGAAGAATGTTGGGGAATAGGAGGAAAGGGAGAAGAAGAATGATAAGGGAAAAAGGACTATCCATAATTATGTAGTTGCTTGTGTACAATAATGACATGGAATCTACAATAAAAGAAAAAGAAATAGAATGAGGAGAAGGTATAAGAAGAATGTAACAACCCAAAATAACCAACCCAATATATATATATATATATATATATATATATATATATAACAAAATACAAGCAAGGTTCTCAAGAGTCCCAATATATTTATTTCACTATTCTCAAGGCTTCACCTTTTTTTAGTTTAATGGCATTCTAGATGACACTCAATGGACAGGAGGTTTAATATCATTGTAGATGACACTGAATGTACAGGAGCATTCAATGTCCTATATTTTCTAGGGCTCACCTTACTAAAAATCATTGTTTATAAGGATACCAAAGTGGCCCCCCACATTTCCTATACCCTCATCGATATAGGACATTATGACCATAGTGTAATAATTATGCTTTAAGAACCATAACACTTAAAGGGGAACACCTATTTCCTAATCTTACTCTAAGTCTATCTAGGTAGATTAACCAAGCATGAGCCTTGGTGCTTAGTTACCATACCTCTATGGGCTAACTAAGGTCATTACCACTCATCTAGAAATGAACATGATCACCTAAACCTACACATTCAAGGTACCACCATTGTTGTCTTATGAATGATTCCTATAACCTCTTAGTTATAGAACACCCAATTCTCAATGTTCAAGGTGTATTAAAAACAAGAATATGGCTATTACATCACCACAAATCCTTCCAAATTCATGAGTACCTAGCTATTGCATTATTGCAACTCCTTCTAGGACTCACTTCTACCTGGTTATTACATCACCACAACTCCTCCTAGGATTGGGTTAATTTATTTGACTTAGGTCCTAAAATAAGTTCTAAATCCATCCCAAGAACTCCTTTAATCCTAGATAGAACTAAATAATAATAATGATGCACACAAGCTTATATTGAGAGGGGGATGAACAGTATAAGACCACTTTTTACTCTTTTTTTCAAACAATATTATGTAATATATCAATGGCAATATCAACAACAGTAATCAAAGCAATGCATAAATCACCACACACAATAGAGACACAATTTAACGTGGTTCACCCAATGTGGGATACTCCATGGAGAAAATATTTCACTAAAATTATCTCAACAAATCTCTTAGGAATCCTTTACCTATTATAATATTTATGGACCTCTGTCCAAAGGAAACAAAAATCTCCTAATCAAGTTTGTAGATATCTATACATAGGAGACACCAATCCCCTCAGCTATTTTGTGGATCTCTATCTATAGGAGAACTCATTCTCCTTTGCTTTGGTTGATGATCCTCTAGAAGACTACTGCCTCCACTACACTGGCTTGTGGATATCTCTCCACTAAAGACTCCTATACTCACTCAGAATATCTTTGTCCTCACTGCCATGGGTAATGGATATCTATCCATTGGAGACTACTATACTATGCTCTATCACCTCCAAAGCTTGCTCTCAGATCTGTCTCAGATTTTTACTAAACATAATCCTTCGATCTAGAACAAATTTTCTCAATCTCTATCTCTAATCTGTACTAAACACAATAATTTGTTTAAGCACAAATATGCTCAATCTCTATCTCTGATCTGTACTAAACACATTCCTTCAGTCTAGCACAAATCTACTCAATATCTATCTCTAGTTTAGCACAAATATATCCTTAAATATAAACCAAATTATATCCTCAAATTTGTCCTCAAGCCTTAACACAAAGCTTGATCCATTCACAAATCACTCTACTAGATCTACCCCAAACCTTAACTCAAGTTTTGAAAAAATAAATCAATCAATTCTGCTCACAAGTCTTCTCAAAGACTTACCTTAAATATGTCCACAAGTCCTCTCTAAAACTTGCTCAATCTATTCAATAAGTATTCACCAAGACTTACCTCAAATATGCTCAACAAGTCCTCACTATAACTTGTCCAATTTGCTCAACAAGTCTTCTCCAAGACTTGCCTCAAATATGCTCAACAAGTCCTCACTAGAACTTGTCCAATCTGCTCACCAAGTCTTCACCAAGACTTACCTCAAATCTTCTCAACAAGTCTTCTCTAGAATTTTCTCTCATTGCTCTTAAGTATTCACCAAAACTTACCTCAAATCTTATTGTAAGATTCTACAAAATCTCACACAAATTTGTCCTTAAGCTTTTACAAAAGCTTCCTCAATTCTATACTTAAGTCCTCTCTAGAATTTACTCAAATTAGATCACAAGCTTTTACAAAAGCTTACTCAACTCAACTCAATCTTAACATAGAACACTTCTTCAATCACACAAACAAGTTTCACATAGAATTTTGTTTTAATCTCATAGAAAATATAGAGAATTGTTAGAGACTCAATATGCTTCACACTCACAACAATGTTCAATCACTTTCAAACTCTCTTGTTCAACCATAGAAACATATGGAGAATGGTTAGAGACTCAATATTTTTCACACTGAATCACTTTCAATATCTTTCTAAAATTAGTAAGGAACAATTTGTTTCACAAAACTTGAGCTATCACTTCAACACTTCCAATAAACTAAGCTCAATCAACTCCACTCAACCAATCAATCACTAAAAGTTTAGTCAACAATGCTTATAAAAAAACCTCACATAACAATGATACTCATGATATTTTACAAGCCCTAGTTCAAGATAGTTCTCAACTTAATATAACAATGGTGCTCATGATATTTCATAAACACTTATCATGCATATGAAAGCTTACTCAATATTTCCAACAATGCTTATCAAACAAGGTTTTTAGTATCAACTTTCATTCCAGAAAACCCACATCAATAAACATTTTATATCTCAAAACAAAACTCAAAAATGCTTATCAAACAATCATTTTCACTCCAACTTAGCATTCACAAATTCCAAAAATATTTCACTCACAAGGAAGATATGCCCATACCTTTTGTTTGCTAAAGTTTTGCCCTCAAAACCTGTCTCAATCATAATTACTCTTTTTTCCAATATCAAGGGTTAGGTAGAAAAAACCTTCTCAAAACTTAATTAAATTATTCCCTCAAAAACATTTCACCATTATATAGCATTAAATATCAATCACACCTTATAATCTCCACACTTCAAAATATAAGCCAACAAATTGTTTAAAGAAAAGAGTCACAATAATATTCTTTAAAACACTCTATGTCTTTTCTCAAAATATTTAATACATCATAGCTTATCCCAATAATTAAAATATAATTTTCATTTCAACCTTATAACTCCTATCTCACTTTAATTTATCAAAAATCACAATAAAATATTAACCTTTCAAAAACCTTATAACTCCCTCCTAGCAAAAATTAATCATGCCACCTTAAACCTTAGAGCAATTTAATTTGCAAAAATTAAATACCTTTGCCCTCACCAGGATTCAAACTCTCGCTTGTGCCTCCACAGTGCCCTAGTTGTGGCCCATGTGCCATGTGAGCTAGGCACTCACCTTAGAAGCAAGAAGCACCTCATGCTCTTTATTGCTTGCCTTGGCGCCAAAACCAAAATGTGAATCTTCCATCAAAAGTGATGTCGTCGGGGTTTGATCACAAGACCTCCCTCTATTAGCATCCTAAGAACACATTCAATTATCACTATCCCAACCACCATGGTTGGCTATGAGTCTTTAAGCCTACTTCCTCTTATGTCTTCGATGACCACTACGTAAGCAAAAACTTTGTCCTATTTTTCCACGTAGTTCAAAAAATTTTCACATGCACACACAAAGATTTGATCGAAGGTAACTTTGAGTTTTCCAAAGCACATGGCATTTATATCAATGTGATGTCCTTCTTGGCATGTTTGTGTATGAGAATATTACTCAACGTCAGTGCCGTTTAACTTAGTCGCTTACCCTTGTAACCCTAACCTTTAGGGTTAATTAATTAAATTAAATCATAAACTAATTTATAATTAATTTAATAAATTTTAAAGTTCGTTAAATTAAGTTATAAATTAAATTATAATATAATTAATTTATAATATTTTTAAATATTTAGGTCTTGTTGGTCAAATATCTGCCTAATCAATAAACATTGCATTTATGCACCCTAGATACGACCAACATTGAAAGGCCGGAGGAAAGAGATGTCCTCCGTGCCAATATCCAGAGAGGGTTGGTTCCCGAACTAAATCCTACAATGGTAAAAGACTAGGGATGCAGGAAAGAAATTGGAAATAACAGAAAGAGATGGGAAATATGGCCACAGGCCGAAGTGCAGGACTGGTGTTAGACTAACTAGCAGGGAAAAACCCAAGCACAAATTAGCATTTATGAAAGCAAACAGAATAGAATAGGCTCATAATATTGCCATAACAACTATCAAAATGGTACTCCAGCATTCACCTTCTCATTAGCAACTTTAAATCCAATGACATAATTTAAATACAATAGCAAACCAGATAGACGAATGGAAATAGAAGCACAATGTACAGAAAGTAATCACACACAAGACCACTCGCGAATTCAGAAGTCTGATGCCTTCTATTAATGCAGAGAGCTTAAAGAAATCTCTCACAAAATGTCTAACCCCCTTTTACAATGAAATTTGCCTAGTATTTATAGAGGTTTTCGCCTCTTTCATTTAATACATATGAGAGAAGAATGTCCCGGGATCAAAGACATAATCAACGAAATCCTCCTCGAATTCTTGGAAAATCCATTCGCCTGGGGAAAAAATTCCTGAAAATCTAAACTTCAGACGGAGGTGCGCATGTTAGGAGAAAACATTAAATTCTTTGGATCACTTTTGATACATTGGAAATCATGAAAGCCCATTTCTCTTTGCCTTCCTCTTCGTGATCCACAAAATGGAGTAACTAAAGGTGCCCTTTATTAAATACGAAATTCAACGTCTTGACCAAATTCATGTTCGCTCAATTTATCTTCGCCCCAGCATCAGCTTCACCCCTTCGCAACTTAGCAGGCGTGCACGATATTAATAAACAATGTGTTCACCCCTAGGAAAGGTGAACGACACGTTCACCCCTAGGGAAGGGTGAACGTGATATTTCATTGTCACAAGGTGGTTCACCCATGGGAGGGGTGAACGTGATGTTCGTTTGGGTGCGTGGGCCATCAAATATTTCCAAGGCGCGTTCACCCCTAAAAAGGGTGAATGACACGTTCACCCCTAAGAAAGGGCGAACACGATTCTATGCTTAGATAATTTTACCTTTATGCATTAAAAATAGATTCACCCCAAGAAAGGGCGAATGGGGCATTCACCCCACCTCAAGGGCGAACATAAATATATATGAAGATTTTTGCCAAATTTTCTCTAGAACTTATTTTCTTCACTCCTTTCGGATTTCAATGGATATTTCTTCTTGATTTTTACAAAGGATAAATTCAAAGAAGAATTCCTTCAAAATACATCAGATTTCTATAGATCGAATATTATTCAAAGTATTACATATGAAAGTTAAAATATATACTATCGTACAAAAATTGAATTTTAGGACTTAAACAAAATTTTCCCAATGAATACAAAATGGCCAACATTTCTTGGTGACTCATGGGGTATCCAGCTCGCATGGATGCAAGCGATCCCAAGCCTTTATCCATTGGGTGCAGATTTTGTATAGTAGATGCGATCATTATGGCTGCAAACATCTCATTTTTTGGTGGTTGCCTGTGCGCGCTCTTGTCTCTCTACCTCCGCTATGACTCTGAGCACTTCAACACGTTCAACTTCCTCCATCGCTTTCATCATTGCTTCATGATCTGCCGCCGCTTTCTCTTCTTGCTCTACAATAATCTTTGAAAGGGCCTCGTAAGTGCGAAAAACATCATGCCAAGCTTTGGTGGTAAATAAGCAATGAACGCTGAGAGATTCATAAACAAAGTGAAGACTTTGCACATCCATCAAGCTGAGGCACTTTGAATGCTAGGCCAATTCATAAAGAGACAACTCCAAGTGCGTATACTTCTCCATTAGAGGCAACACTTGCACTTCAGTAAGGGGCTCATCCAAGGCATTAATATCTGTAGTATCTTCAATGAATGCACTCCAAAGCTCTTGCAATTGCTCCATCGAAAGAGGCTCACCCCATTCATCTAGGAAGGTAGTGAAGCCCAGCTGGTCAATAGTCTCAAAATGAGACATCGAAATAGTATGCTCCCACTCAATAGTATTGAGGATAGCCCACCCTTCATTTACAAGGTCCATGCGCTAAAAATAGCTTTGCAGGGTTACTCACGCTCGGGACCAGGCATAATCCATCTCATTGAGAGGGCGAATATGCAAAGGCATATTCAACAAAGCTTGTATCTTCATAGTTGTCTCCATATAGGGTGAAAGAAACTCCTCCGTAGAATCAATCATTTGTTGCCCAAGATGGATCTGTATTCGTGCTTCCCATAAATACTGTAACACCTTGATGGCGTGTGTGGCCAACTTCATAGAATTTTGGATGGAGCGAAGGTGAATGTCTCTTACACTATCACATGCGAAAATCTTGCAACAGGTGTGACCTTGGCTTCAAGATGCTTCTTGAGTTCTTCTACCTGTTGTTGAAGGTTATGCATTTCAATTCGAGCAGCATCACGCTCCTTCAAGTGCACCTTGACTTGATTGCACAAATATTCATTTTTAGTGGTCATTTTTTCTTCTGTCACCTTGCTCTTGGCCAGTGTGCTCTCAAACTCCAGCACTTTATCTTGCACCTCGAAATATTTTTCTTTATAGTGCTCCTCGTGCAAATACAACGAGCTCATATCTACTTGCATGTTACCCATTTTTTCAATGGGATCAATTGACGTCAAATCTCTAGTGATAGTCTCAGAAACATAATCTTCAGGTTGCAACTCGCCTTGGGGTTTTTGAACCAACAAAGTGAATGTTGTCACATGAGCCTCCTTGGCAATTGGATCAAAAGCCACCTTCTTTATCGGCCATGCCAGTGCCAAAGCTTCCTTTCATCGCATACTCTTCAACCATTGGGAAGAGCTCAGGTGCGCTCGATTTAATTTTTCAATGTTTGGCTACTTGCGGGATACCTACACATCTGGAATAGTCTGCAACTCCAAAAATGGTGTAAATGGGACAAAAAATTCTGAGCAACTAGGCCCAGTGGACACAGATGACACGGATTGAAGTGGAGGAATGGATACGAGAACGGTGGAAGGGAGAGAAAGGGTGGATGAAGTGGTAGATACAGTGGCGGTATGCTAATCCTAGATGGAACTTGCATACTAACAACCGTAATGGTAGAAGAAGTGATGACCGAGGGAAGGGGACGAAAAAAAGGATTTGTCCCCAATGCATACAAACTAAAAGAAATGGAGGACAAAGGAGCGGGAATGAAAGAAGGAGCAATAGTGATTTTAGAAATAGAAGAAGTAGAAGTGGAAGAGGGAACCATGGAAAATGAAATGAAAGGAATACCAAAGGATGGAGAGATAGAAAGTGGAGGGGACAAAAATATAATAGATGGGACCGAAGAAGAAATCACTACATGCTCGATGAGAGAAAGGGAAGAAGAGGGAAAATATGATGTACCTTGGGGCACAAGCGCCACTTGTTCTATGGATGGGGGAGGTTGTGCAACTGCCTCCTCTTCTTGATTTACCTCTTGTTCACCAACATTGAGGGCTATTTCCTCATTCAGAATCTCAACATGAGAATTTTTAGAAAGTTGCTCCTCCTCTTGCTGCGCCATCGAAAATATTTGTGCTACTAAAGTAGGGAGCTCAACATTGGGTGAAGGGTTCACTGTCGGTATAGAGGCAACTATGGAACTTGATGTAGTAGGAATCATAGTACCCAAAGACATGGGCACTGTAATAGTGAATGTAGTGGTTGCGCCAGTGCAAGGCCATTTAGCTGCTTTAGGAAATGGAGGTGCCATCGACTATCTCTACTACTTGGGCATGGGAGCCTCCTCCTGAGGGTGCTTCATTATTTGAGACCACCTTTGGAAGATATATTGTTGTTGTTCTTCTTCTTCTTCATCCTTGGCTTCATCCTCAACCGTAGGACTCTCCTCCTTAGGTTCACTTTTGCCACTTTTGGACTGCTAAAAACTTTGCGGTAAAATAGTGGTAAAAGCAACGGGTTGATAGGACTCCATGAACCTATCGTAAACTTCAAAAAATTGGGTATCAAGCTTCAACCTGTAAGCAACATACGACTTCCTCCGATGAATGTGCATCACCCACCAGTTCATAATTTTCTCCTCCTTCCAATCAGGATTTGCTTCTTTGACAGTTGTGAACAGACCCGAAGGAGGAATATGTGTTGTATTCTTCTCTGGATTATACTCTGCTTCCTACTCATAGTAATCATGCCATGGAGGAAGGGAGGACATCTTATCTATATGCCAGTTCATGTTTGGCCCATCAAAATTATTTTTCCGCTTCTGAATATCCAGGTGCGGGCAGCAATGAAAGGTCTTCGCCTTAATAAATTCCAAAAAAATTTTGAGTGGGTCATATCGCCAACACTACGGCAACTCAATTAGTCCCAGGTCCTGAAGCGCCATCATTAGAAGGTGATTTTACCCAACCTGGTTCACTTCTATACTTTTGAACTTAAAAGGCATAGTACAAGTTGTCCTTTTTCCTCATCCAAAGCCATATATGTCATTGATATAATCCATCTAACACACAAATTCCATTAAAAAAATGCGTGCAGTAGCAAAATAAGGCAACAAAAATGGTTTACCTGTATATCCAAAAATTTGAACAACCATGCCCTAAGTGAGCAAAAATACGTCATCCTTCTCCTTTGAAACAACAACATCTCTCAAGTCACGTGGCACTTGGTCACAACTGCCACAAAGCAATTCAATGGCAGGGCCCAAAAACTAGCTATTAAAGTTGTAGACGAACTCTTTCTTCATTAACACCTGAGTCCACTTATAAACCGATAGGGGCTCATTATTTTCACCCATATGTGTAACAACAATAAAAGAAAAACATCACTACATCTGGAAGAAGAAGAACCATACCAGAAATAAAGTATACCGAAATGATTTGGAATTTCCTTCTTGCAATTTTTGCAACTGTGAATTGATTCTTCGAGAAATAAATTTGGCCCAATCAAAATAAATCAGATTTCCACTCTGCCTCATAGTAGTGGGAGAATAAAATTCCACCTTGAAAATACATTGAGCCATAGCTACCTACCATTTATGCACCATTTCATCTGAGGGTAACCCAGAAATCCAAGCAAGCATGGAATAGATATCCTGGCACTTGAACTCTGAAAGAGGTTTAGGAAAATTTGGCAGTTGCCCCATCTGTGGCTCCTTGACGAGCCGAGTTTCCATGAATTGTCTCATAGTAACTATGGAAAAATACCTATCCTCTTGCTCATCCTATGAATTTTCTTACTTACTACATAACTCGACACACTCACCCCACAGGCAAAAGCCTCTCGAACCTCGTCCGGTGTAATCGTAAATAGAATCTCTTTCCTGGCATTTTGGATGGCCCTAGTAGAGGAGTCATAAAATTGTGCAATTAACTAAATAATCTCGGGGCATGGGTGCATGGGTGAACAAAGATACCATGAAAGCTACGAATTGTGAGGTATTGTGAGCCAACTATTGTAGGAAACCCCCTAACTCACTACAACTTCAACCTCTTGCCTCAACCGGTCAACTCCCTTATGCGTGATCAAACAATCACCAATTTCGGCCATTTTATCTTCATAGGGATCCAGGTCAACATAATCATTCTATCGGGATTTCTTAGCCCTCAAAATCCTTTCTCATTTCTTAGCTGGCTTCACTTCTACAACTTCCTAGCCTTTTTTGGTTCTTTATTGCGTCTGCCCATCTTTCCAGATAAAAAGCTATGACAATTCTACAATTTCCTACTTCGAGACTTCTAAAAAATCCTCTGCACTTCGAAACACAAGATACAAAGAAGCAAAATTTTAAAAATAAGGAAAAATAAAATTTGTAATTTATAGAGGCGTTATCAACTACTGCAGTAATTATAGAATTAAATGCAGGCTTGTCTTCGAAGAGAAATATTCTTCAAAAAATTGCTCTAAGGTCCTTTCCAAGGCATGAAAAATCCTCTTATCCGATTCACCACTGGATTCTCCTAAAATATTGTGCCCTCTACACTACACAATCTTATAGAAAAATGTGCCCTGGTGCCAGAAGCTTGTTAGGGAAACCAACCCAGCCGTTAATTACCCAATCATCAATTCTGACTGTTGCCTTGAAAAGCTCAATCCGAGGGCCTCCCACATTGGAAATTTATTACTTGAATTCATTGCCCACTACTTTTGATTATCACCACATAACCCTGGGGTGAATTAGTTTTCCAAATGTGCCATTGACAACACCTTCTTTGGCAAATCCTTTTGAGCGCTTATAATTCCATGGGCGATTGAGTTTTTTTTTTTTTTTTTTTTTTTTTTTTTCACTTATGATGTCATAAAAGCACGTTCGCCCTAAATATAGGTGAACATGGCATTCGCCCCTTGCATAAGGTGCACGTGAAGCTTTTAAACATCACCACTCAAGAAACTTTAATGGTCATTTCTTTCTTAAATCTAGAAAGATATATATTTACACATGTAAAATTGTTCAAAACACAAAAATATTTACATATATACAAGATGTTACCTTTGATTTGAAATTATGAAATGTAGGCCTTCAAATGAAGGCCATTCACTAGAATAGGAAGCTCGTACCCTTCCATGTCACAAAATCAGAATGCATTAGAAGAGGTGACAACAAAAATCTGAAAAGGTCCTTCCCATATTACATCAAACTTATGATGTTTTCCAGGATTAGATTTATTTTCATTCCATTTTAATACCAAATCGCCTACCTAGAAGCTTCGATCAGATGTTCTTTTTCTAAACCACTTCCTCATATCCGCAGCATGTTCTACGAAATCATGGTAACCTAGCTCCCTTTATTCTTCTAATTGCAACAACTGCACCAATCTTGCCTCCATAGGATTATTTTCTTCATTTTCATCTTGGAACATCTGCAACGTTTGGAGCACAGGAAGCTCAATGTGAGTAGGAAGGATAGCTTCTTTCCCATAAACCAAAGCATACGGGGAGGTTTTTATAGACTTCTTCACTAAAATGTGGTCAGCCCAAAGCGCCTGATTTAATAACAAATGCCAACTTTTGTTATTGTTGCCCATTATTATTTTCAAAATACGAAGAAATTTTTTGTTGGTGGACTCAGCCAATCCATTCCCCTGTGGGTAATAATTGGAAGATGTCTTCAAGTAAATACCGTATCTGCTAGCGAATTCTATAATTTTAGATCCAATGAAGGGAGTACCATTGTTAGTGACTAAAGTATTTGGTATACAAAAATGAGTGATGAGACTTTTCGTAAAATAAATAACAGTCGTTTGATCTGCTTTCTTAGTGGGTATAGCTTCCACCCATATGGTGAAGTAGTCTATTATGGTTAAAATATATTTATGTTTCACATAGGAGTGTGGATCAATAACTCCTATAAAATTGAGACCCCACTATTGAAAGGGTGCTTCCACCTAGATCGGATGCAGCGGTGATGCTCCTTTCCTAACTCGACCCACATATCTTTGACAATTGTCACACTACTAGATTATCTTGTGTGAATCAGCGAATAGAGTGGGCCAATAATACCCCGCCCAAATAATTTTTAGAGCCATAGGTCTGCTTGCATAATGCCCTCCTGATAGCCCAAAATGAAACTCTTTCAAAAATTTTCCCTTCTTAGAATCTTTTACACATCTAAGGAGTATACCATCAATATTATTATAATATAGTCCATTGGGAAATAGTACATACCTGAGCACCTGCAATATGAACCTTCGGTGCTGTGAAGGGATAAGGTGGCTAGGTTACCTTCCAGAAGAAAAATACTCAATGAGTTCCTTGATCCACTCTTTATTGCCTGCTACACTATTCATACAAATCACATATTCACGACTTGTCTCAATAACAATGCTTTTGGCCAGCTCTTGACATAGAGCGCACCCACGAACCAATTTTATCGACTTGATCTATACATCATACTCTTGGATCTTTGAGACCCATCTAACCCTCTTATCACCCAGTTCTCCTTGAATTATAAAATTCCAAACGTTAGGATGAATGACGTAAACCACAGTCTTACTCTGAGAAAAAAAGTGGTGAAACTTCCTCAATGCTTTCATAACTGCATAAACCTACTTCTCTATAAAGTTGTACTTTTCCTGGTGTGGTTCTATAACCTGGATTAGAAAATCGATAGGCTTTTCTTCGCCATCATCTTGTTTTTGTGTTAGCACAACAACATAGATCTCCTGCTCACCTACTGCATAAAGTATAAAGTATTTGGAGTAGTCAGGGTTGATCAACACTAGCGCTTGAGTAATTCTCTTTTTAATTTCTTGAAAAGCTCACTTCCTGGATTTTGTCCACTTAAGCTCAACATTCGTCTTCAAGAGCTCAGTCATGGGATTGATGACTTGGGAAAAATTGGTAATAAACTTATGAATGAAGTTCATCTATCCAAAGAAGGACTACAAGTCTTTCTTATTAGCTAGTAACAGCAATTTCATGAGTGCTTCGACTTGTGCAGGGTCTATGGCCAATCATTCCTGTGAAATCACATGGCCCAACAACTTCCCTTCCTTGACCACAAAAAATGACTTCTTCGGATTTATGGAAATCCCAAATTCTTGACACTTCTCAAATATTTTCCTTAGATGGAAAACATGATATGTTCTGCAATATGAAAACATCGTCATATCATCAAGATAAATCATAATGATTTTATTTAGCAACTCACCAAAGGTGACTTCCATGGCTCTCTAAAAATTAGCACCAGCATTTGAAATTTCAAAGGCCATCCGTTGGTAAAAAAATGTGCCCAAATTACTTGTAAACGTTGTCTTGTATTGATCTTCATCCTTAACCTAAATTTGATTATACTCGAAGAAGCCATCCAGAAAGGAAAATATCTGAGCACCAGCAACAATATGAAGAATATGGTCTATCTGAGGTAGAGGATAATGGTCATTGAGTGATGCCTAATTTAAAATTTGAAAATAAATGCACAGATGTATGTCCCCATTCTTCTTTCTTACAAGAACCAGGTTTTCCACCCAAGTGGAATGCTTAATAGGGTAAATGATCTTTGCCTCAAGCATCTTTAGTAACTCTACTTTCATGAGGACTTTGATCTTGTGATTAATAGGGCGTTTCTTCTATCAAAAAGGCTTAACTCCTTCTTATAGCTCAATAGTGTGTTGAATCATGTTCTTGTCGTATCATTTCAAGTCCTGATAACTCCATGCTATAATAGCTGGATATTCATAGCACAGATTTCTAATGCCTTCAATATCATCCGATTCACAATCGGTACCAATATTGATGATTTTTCTTGGCTCTAACTACAATTATCTGTATTCCTTGGCATCCACCTTAATCCTATGTTTACCAGCCCTATCACTTTGATAAAATAACTTTCTAGTGAAATCAAACCTCTAGGAATATGATTATTCCTTAACTAAATCATTCCTTCATTTTCTTACTCCACAAGAATTTTATCTTCTACGCTGGCAACTTCTTTGAGCAAAAAAATCACTATTTTCTCATCATTATCAAACACATGCCAATAGAGGCTCTTATCTAGAATGGAAGGTTTGTAAATCACCCTCACCATCTTGGGATTTTGAACCACTTGCTCAAAAGGAGAATAATTAGCGCCCAAGGAAGCTAAAATGTTGGCATGTCTATTTTTTTCCTGAGGAATCACCTGAATATTCAAATCTTTAAATGCTTCCAAAAGATCCCAAATTTTGTTTCGATAATACTTCAAGAAATGTTGCTTTGACACATATCTATTTGTAACTTGATTGACTATAAGCTCGATATTGCCAAAAATATGTAGCTATTCAATTCCCAACTTTTTGGCCTTTTTCAAGCCAAGGCATAATGCTTCGTATTCAATTGTGCTATTTGTACAGCTCCAGGTCAATCTGTAGGAGTAAGTTTTTTGTATGCCTTCAGGAGAGACCAACACAACACCTACTCCTGCACCATTGTTACGTTGAGTGCCATCAAAGAAAAACTTCCATAACTGATGCAAAACAGGTTCTGGGGGCTCAAGGAATTGCTCTTGGGACTTCTCTATCTTCTAAATTGAATAAAAACCAATATTCGTTCCAATCATAGCATTGAAATCTATCAATAGAAACTCATCTTCCAAGTAAAGCTCCTCAAGTGCTTCTTCAATCAGACCAACCTCTTCCAATTATTCGGTCATCGTGTTCATTGCGCCTAGGACTTGTTCTGCCTCCTCTATCTTTTCAATATGAAAAGCGGAGGGCTTATCATTATGAATGTGAATTCGCATACCCTTGAACAAAATATCAAAATGTGAATAATCTAGGGAAAGATAACCTCCCATATTAGCTATGAATTCTCTTAAAATGCACATGCTAAATTAGGGCTCTAAATCAACAACCACAACTTCTTGGATGATAGTAATCTATGGCATGCTATGGAGCATAATTTGAATGTCCTTGATTACTCCAATAGTCTTAACTGGTGTACCATCCAACTAAAATAATCATGCACTGCTCCTCGTATACTCCATTCCCATTGCCTCACATACTACCTTCGACATGATAGTAGTGGCAACACTAGAGTCGATCATGCAATTATGCACGATCCACACTTCCATTCTAAAAGATAAGTAAAATGAGGGAGGCCAATTTTTACCTATCACCAAAGTGGGAAGCACTTGAGCCAAGACTGTTTGCAAACAATCTTTCTTTTGGTATTTGGTGGTCTTCAAATATTCTTGCAACAAATCAATCTGCCCAAGTAATTGCAATGCATCATACAAGCTAATCCTTGCTAGAATTTTCTTCATTTCTTCCATGATATTGTAGCCACGAGCAGGTGAGACCTTTTATTCTAGCGTCCACTCATACTTATCTCTATACTACTGCATAGCCTCTACTCTTTTCCTTTTTGTCAATGAAGAATACTTGAGTATTTTTTTAGCTTGCTCTTTTATCTCACTAGGAACTGGAGCAGTAGGGATGTGTTGCAAAGTCAAAGGTTGAGATTGCACTTTATCTTGTGCTTGCCTAGGTGATGAATTTTTTGACTTTTCAACATCAGGATTATTTACCAGGGATGCCCACTTCTCTTCCTACACTTTTGGAGCCACAAGTACTTTCAAAGGTTGCAATTCTATAGGATCAACAATCACTGGCCTCTTTCCAGACCTAGTGAGGACTGAAACTTACTTTGGAGATGGCACCATACAATTATGCTCCACTTCTTGAATCATACTAACTTGCCCACTTGAATAACTTTCTACTAATATCTGAACATAGTTCAGATGCATCATACACATATCTTCACCATGAGGATCATTACATTTAGAACACTAATATGTCCTTTTGGACACATTAACCTCATCATTTTCTTGCATCATGGTTTTTTTCTCGAGTCCCCTGCTGATAGATGCTTGCTATCGGGTGATTGGTAGAGTCTGAAACCTTATTTATTGAAACTGCCTTGGCTTGCTTCTTCCTCATAGTGGTAATACCATTGGATATCGTCCTCAAAGCCACATTATTGGATTTTACTTCTTGTAACAAGGCTGTGAGGGGATATGTATTGGGTGAAGAAGTTGGCACTGGTAATGGCAAGGGTGCTTGCGACATGGGTAAGGGTAAAAGGGTTGGAGGTATTGGCAATGTTGGAAAAGAAATGGATGAAGGTTGTGATGGTACTGACAGAATGGGAAATTGTGGAAATCTCATAGCAGATGATTGTGGGACGGGGATAGGAGCTACTTGAGAGGAGCCTAAATTCCATGAAGGGATAGGATACATTGACAAAATAGGCTACAAAATGGCATTAGAGTAAAGATAGTATGGCAAATCATGGAGAATAGGTATCGTTGCCTTTGAAGGAAGCCTACCTACAACAATAAAATCTGATTTGGCCTTTTGATCTTGTGTATAGAGATCCAAGAATGTGGTCACATTGGCCTCATGCACTGCCATACCAATATTGGTACTGAGTGCTCAAAGAGAATAAAATGATGCTTGCTCATGGGTCAGCCACAAACCATATGGCACCCTCTGTCAGCTTTGTGCAAATCGAACGTTAAAATATACAAGTTTCTCTTACAGATTTATTTGAATCGAGGTGAACTAGTGCAATAGAGAATATATATCATTTTGCTCATAGAAATTCTTAATAAAAAATTCTACCAATTGATCCCATAAGGTAATGGTACTAGGCTGAAAATATTGGTACCAATACAATAATTTCCCTCTTAATGACAAGACCAGAAGTTTTATCATCACATCCTCATAAGTTATATCATGAATAGTTGCAAGAGAGGCCACATCTTGGATGTGCTCATATGCAGTTTTTCTAGTACCATAATATGTGGGTAAAGCCTTAAAAGTAGCTTGAGGTATGAGATTTTGTGCTTGCAAATTCAATGCTCCTGAGCTATTCCAAGCTAGAAACTACCTTGGAAGCTGTTGTTGATGTGGTGGAGGATTTTGAGCCATGTAAACAGGAATATGGGGAGTATGCTGCGGGCTTCTAGTGGTTGTACTAGGCAGAGGCTGAGGAAAATTGGTGGTAGTACTTATAGGAAATACAGGAGTAGAAAACACACCAGCTAACCGGGAAGATGAAATAGATGGTATGGATGGGATATGAGGAAGTGAAGACGTCCATCGAAAAGTGGCTATTTGAGGATGCTCTCCTAGCCTTTGAATGTCTAGTTTGTAAAATCTAATCTAATTATTAGGATTCTTGGATTTTGATCTTGTATTCATGAGAAACAACTTTCATCGTCCTCACACTTATGGAGTTCTAAGTAAAAATTAAGTCACCAAATGTTCTAATCTCAAGCAAGAAGTCAAAAACCAAACCTAGCACTGCTAAAATTGGAACCTTGAAAGTCCCACCGGGCGTGCCAAAATATTTTGGTCAGATATCTGCCTAATAAATAAACACTGTGTTTATGCACCTTAGATACTGCCATCATTGAAAGGTCAAAGGAAAGATATGTCCTCCATGCCAATCTCTAGATAGGGTTCATTCTCGAACTAAATACTACAATGGTAAAAGACTAGGGATGCAAGAAAAAAATTGGAAATAAGAGAAAGAGATGTAAAATATGGCCACAGGCCAAAGTGCAGGATTGGTGTTAGACTAACTGGAAAGGAAAAACCCAAGAACAAATTAGCATTTATGAAAGCAAAAATAATAGAATAGGCTCATAATCTTGCCATAGCAACTATCAAAATGGTACTCTAGCATTCACCTTCTCATTAGCAACTTTAAATCCAATGATATAATTTAAATACAACAAACCATATAGACGAATGGAAATAGAAGCACAATGTACAAAAAGTAATCACACACAAGACCACTCATGAATTCAAAAGTCTGATGCCTTCTATTAATGTAGAGAGCTTAAAGAAATCTCTCACAAAATGTCTAACCCCC
The DNA here is from genome assembly GCA_028583015.1 of Wollemia nobilis. Classification (NCBI taxonomy): domain Eukaryota; kingdom Viridiplantae; phylum Streptophyta; class Pinopsida; order Araucariales; family Araucariaceae; genus Wollemia; species Wollemia nobilis. The sequence goes on along the minus strand of JAQPPZ010004356.1, from coordinate 114,427 downwards.
TTTTACAATGAAATTTACCTAGTATTTATAGAGGTTTTCACCTCTTTCATTTAATACATATGAGAGAAGAATGTCCCAGGATCAAATACATAATCAGCGAAATCCTCCTCAAATTCTTAGGAAATCCATTTTCCCAGGGAACAAATTCATGAAAATATAAAGGTTGGATGAAGGTGCCCATGTTAAGAGAAAACATTAAATTCTTTGGATAGCTTCTAATACATTGGAAATCATGAAAGCCCATTTCTCTTTGCCTTCCTCTTCGTGATCCACAAAATGGAGTAACTAAAGGTGCCCTTTATTAAATATGAAATTCAACGTCTTGACCAAATTCTTGTTCGCTCAATTTATCTTCGCCCCAGCATTAGCTTTGCCCCTTCGCAACTTAGCAGGTGCGCGTGATCTTAATAAACAACGTGTTCACCCCTAGGAAAGGTGAACGACACATTTACCCCTAGGGAAGGACAAACATGATATTTCATTTTCAAAAGGTGGTTCACCCATGGGAGGGGCAAACATGATGTTCGTTCGGGCATGTGGTCCATCAAGTATTTCCAAAGTGTTTTTACCCCTAAAAATGGTGAATGACACATTCGCCCCTAAGAAAGGGCAAACACAATTCTATGCTTAGATAATTTTGCCTTTATGCATTAAAAACAAATTCGCCCCAAGAAAGGGCGAATGGGGCATTCGCCCCACCTCAAGTGCGAACATAAATATGTATGAAGATTTTTGCCAAATTTTCTTCGGAACTTGTTTTCTTCACTCCTTTCGGATTTTAATGGATATTTCTTGTTGATTTTTACAAAGGATAAATTCAAAGAAGAATTCCTTCAAAATACATTAGATTTTTATAGACCAAATATTATTCAAAGTATTACATATGAAAGTTAAAATATATACTATCGCTTTGTACAAAAATTGAATTTTAGGACTTAAAAAAAATTCCCAATGAATACAAAATGGCCAACAGGTCTTGACCTTAGACATTTAATATTATAATACAAAATTATAATATTATTTTTCTTGGGCCTTCCTATTGCTCTTTAGAACTCATCTAACCACCTTGAATATTATAATAGGAATATCATAATATTATTTTTTCTTAATCCTAGAAGCAATATTTCTCTTGCATTGCATGCAAAACCTAATTCTTGGCATCCTTCCTTTTTTCCTGGTTACTAAAACTGACTCTTGACATCAATGACAACAAATCTTGCTCATATTTCCAAGAAAAAAAACCCTCTAGAATCAAATGCTTCAATTGAAATTAACATGCTTATGCTATAGCACCATATCAAACTTGAGAAATAGATTGATACATTATATTTCTAACTAAACATAAACTTCAACATTAGAGCTACCAAAACCAAAGCTAAATTGATCTAAGTGCTATTATAAAGCTATGTAAAAGAAGCATTTCTTTAGAAAACAAAATCGAATAATCATAATGCTATCAAATCCACTTAAAGATCATAAGAAACACCCCATGGAAATTAGATCACAAGATAACATATATTTACAAAACCAATATGAACAATTCGAAAAATAAATATCATAGTTCTATAACCTCATTTGCATTTGTTTAAAAATCAAACTATATTCAACTTACAAAATGATCATACTCTAAAATAATTTTTGAAAATTTCATATACATATCAAAAATCAAGTCTTTCTTCTTCATAACAACTTTTATTTTCTTGTTACAACAAAGCTAATCCGCCTAAGTGGTCTTTGTGCCATTTCTCTTTCATGAAATTATTCATGAAAGGAATATTCCATGAAATTGACGAATGCTTAGTAATTAGGACAACTCCTTATGCAATGCATTTTAACATGATCTATGTATTTGCAAGAAAACATGCACAATACATTTCAACAATCAAGAGTGGATCTCATGTTCTTTACTTAACATGCTCTATGTAATTGCAAGAAAACATGCACAATACATTTAAAACAACCAAAAAGTAAATCCCATATTTATCTCTATAATGATTTCCCTACCTACTTAAGTTTTGGATACCATTATAAATATTTTCTTCTAAACCCATAACTTTCAAAAAATTTAATCAACAAACATAAGATCAAAAATTTTATTTTCTAATATTTCCATAAGGAAGAACATCTACATAAATGGATTATCTGACTTTATTCTTAAAGTGATTTCATAAGTAAGATTCTAACAAAATAAACAATACTATCTTTCTTGTTTCAATTTTTATAAGAGATGTTCTTTTGATCCTTCTATTATTTCTTTCATTCAATTCTTATTTACATAAAACCTAAGTTTTCCATACACTTAGTTAAATATAATATAGAATATACTTAAAATTATTGGCATATTATAATAGGGAAACAAATCACAAGCAAAAATTTATCATACAACAAATTCAATCCTTCAAATGTGCTTATCAAACATGGTTCCAAGGTAAAGCATCCATATAGCATCATACAACTAAACTAACATAAACAAAAAGGAATAACAGAGTTGAGCATAAACTCAAGAAATAGTGATCAACATCAACACATGACTTAAATATGCATAAATAAAATATTTGTTCACATTTGGTAGTCTTCAATCTACCTCAATTTTACTCGGCCACTTCCCAAGACAAAGGGCATCTAAGAAAAAACATAAAAGCCAACAACTACACACCCAAAGGTTACATCAAGGATGCTACAAGATAAAAGTAAGCATTCTAAAAACATACGTAAAGGGGTACAAAAATGGGAATAGCAAACACTCTAGCAAAATACAGAAGATGTGTTAAAACAAAAATAGTAAATACTCTGGAAATATACACAAAAGGGGCACCAAAATAGAAATAAAAATAACTCTATAATTATATGCAAGAGGGGTACTAAAATGGAAATGGTGCTTACATTGGAAACCACTATAAGATATCAAGGAAAACATAGAGTATAGGGAGATACCACTGATCAATCTAGAATCAACAAAAATAAATAAAGAAGTATCTATCCAAACATAAACCAGATACAAGACACCAAAATATCAAGCTCTCAAAACCAAGAGAATAATTCAAAAATCACAATCAAAAGTTAAACAAAGAGCAAGGTAAAATTGAGCATGAATGCTAAACCATCTAGCAAATATTAAAGTTACTATCCAATGCTTCTATGCCCATAAAAACAATAGGGTACCTTTGAATTGTAGATCTTGTAGACTCCTTGATTTTTCCTTCCACGCTTCCTCCTTCCAGCTCAAATAATGTCTTCCCAAAAAATCCCCAAAACCCATCCAAATAAGCCTTCAAATAACTTAATGGGGGGGAAGGTGGTTTCTCAAGAACCGGGTATTTATCCATGATGAAGCCTTTTGAGCCGACTATCTCTACCTCGTAATGTTATTTAATGAATATTGGCAAAAATGCTCAAGAATATTATCAATGCTTAATTAAAGCATACTAATTCCTTTAAAAATTTCAAGAATATGCAATATTATATTCCTAATGTTTTAAACATTAGTAATTCAAACAATCACATTATTTCCTTAATGTTACATCAAGGATGCTACAAGATAAAAGCAAGCACTCTAACAACATACGTAAAGGGGTACAAAAATGGCAATATCAAACACTCTAGCAAAATACAAAAGATGTGTTAAAACAAAAATAGTAAACACTTTGGCAATATATACAAAAGGGGCACCAAAATAGAAATAAAAATAACTCTATAATTATATGCAAGAGGGGTACTAAAATGGAAATGGTTCTTACATTGGAAAACACTATAAGATATCAAAGAAACCATAGAGTATAGGGAGATGCCACTGATCAATCTAGAATCAACAAAAATAAATAAAGAAAGATCTATCCAAACATAAACCAGAGACAAGAAACCAAAATATCAAGCTCTCAAAACCAAGAGAATAACGCAAAAAAAATAATCAAAAGTTAAAAAAAGAGCAAGGTAAAATTGACCATGAATGCTAAACTATCTAGCAAATATTAAAGCTACTAAACCAATGCTTCTATGCCCATAAAAACAATAGGGTGCGTTTCAATTGTAGATCTGGTAGACTTCTTGATTTTTCCTTCCACGCTTCCTCATTCCAGCTCAAAGAATATCTTCCAAAAAAATCCCCAAAACCCATCCAAATAAGCCTTCAAATAACTTAATGGGGGGGGGGGAAGGTGGTTTCTCAAGAACCGGGTATTTATCCATGATGAAGCCTTTTGAGCTAGCTATCTCTACCTCGTAATGTTATTTAATGACTATTGGCAAAAATGCTCAAGAATATTATCTATGATTAATTAAAGCATACTAATTCCTTTAAAATTTTCAAAACTATGCAATATTATATTCCTAATGTTTTCAACATTAGTAATTCAAACAATCACATTATTTCCTTAATGTACCAACAAAGCAATTATAAGGAAATAAATCATTTTAAGAAACTATAAGAATTAATCTATTATCTCCATCCTAACCTTATTATTTCTAGCAATAAGGTATTTAGATTAATTAATATCAATTGTTAATATTAATTATTAACATTGATACTAATATTTTCAAGTATTAATATTACCAACATATTAATACTTTATTGATTTAATCCATCGATCCATGCTTTACAATATGCAAGAATAAAATCCACTCAAACATACAATATTGTATACCATAGTTTTATCCTTAAGTAGGTGGTTCTTTTAAGATAGCTAATCGCTATCATCAACATATTGAACAGGCTCATTGCACAAGCAACTTCTTGGCCCAATGGGATGACCATACACCAAGCACAAATACAATGCATCTACATGAATGATATTGTGTTACCCCCTAAGCTATCGATAAACAAGTCATCCATCATTTCCATAGAATTTCTCTCAACTCAGGTGGTTATCCCATATCAATCTGCTAGTGAGAGCACTTGAACTTGCAATGACAAATACATCAACAATACCATATTTCAAGAATATAATCAAAGCATAAAGTGCAATTACCCATTCTTATTGACATCATGAAATAAAACTATGCATTAGACATCCACACATCAATACATAATTTATTATCAATAATAAGTCCTGCTAAGGAGGGTTGTTACATACTCCTCCCTTAGACTAAACATGGTCCTCTATGTTTTCTACAAGTGAGAAAACAAATGTTTCATTTAAATAAATATGGGAATTGATTTCTCATTTCTTCAGCATCTTTCCATAATACATAATTTTTAGAATACTGGTCCCACTAAACGTTACATTGATCTAGGGCTCATTTCCTCAACATATTGGAAAAAAACTATATAATATTTACTGGTCTCACCTCAATGGATGAGGGGTATTCTATTTATAATTTAGAAATATTCCAAACATGATTATGATCAAAAATATATTTCCTAAGTGGGTATGTTAAAAGTAATGTTGATATTAGATAGGTTGGACTACAAGGTAAGCCTATAGGCTATTGGACTAATCTTATCAATGATATCAAAGGACCTAACATAGTGAGGATCCAACTTAGTTGAATTGATGGCATTTCTCATTGGTCTTACCCTCAAGAAAACTTTATCCACCATAGAGAATTCTCTTGGTGATCTTTTCATATTTACATAGCTCTTTTTGTGATCGATCACTTCCTTGAGCTTAATCCAGAGTTGTTCCTCCATCTCTCTAATAGTGTCTAGTTTTATCATCACCCGATCCTCCATATTATCCCATGATATAAGTTTTCTAGATATTATACCATACAATGCTTCAAATGGAGCCATATCCAATGATGCACGATACCCATATTGTTTGCAAAATCAACAAGATGCAAAAAATCCTCCCACTTACGCTTTTGGCCCATGTAGTACATGTAGATGATGTCCTTTAAAACTTGGTTTATCCTCTCTTATTGACCATCTATTTTTCCATAATATATAGAATTGATGTTCAGGTTAGTACCCAATACATGGTGAGGAGCCTACTAGAGTTTTGATGTGAACCTAGAATCCATTTTTTATATGATCACCCCAAGAAACCCATATAACTTGAAAATTTATGTAGAAAACTTATTTTCCATCACTGGTGCATCATACTTGATGTTCTCAAGTATGAAATGTGCAACCCTGGTCAACTTATCAACCACTACCTAGATTACATCATGTTATTACCTAGTCTTAGGTAAATCCACAATAAAATACATAGATATTACCTACCATTTATGTGTAGGTATATCATGTGGGTATAGTTTCCTTGCTAGGTGTCAATGTTCTACCTTAACTTTCTTGCATTCTAAATATCTTGCAATGAAACTAGTGATATCCTACTCCATTCCTAACCAATAGGTATTTTTCATATTTTCCCTCAGTTTTGACCCTCTTAAATAGGTAGAAAAGAGATAATTATGTGCCTCTTGCATAATCAATCTCCTTAGTTCACTAGTTTTGGGTATAATCATCCTATACTTGAAACTCAAATGTCCATATTTTATGATAAAATCCTTATTCTCTTCAATATTTCTCTCAGTTTTATCCTGGATTTGTATGTAATACATGTCCTAAAGTTGTATTTTTTTACATTATCCATCAATTCTATATGACTCTGAGTCAACACTATTATGTGCCTTATCTTACTCAAGGCATATACAACCTTATTTTATTTCCCTTTGATATACTCAATTCTGCTAAGAACTCTATCCATCTTCTCTATCTTGTATTCAACATAGGTTGGGTAAAAGTATGCCTTAAACTTTGATGGTTTATCCTTAGCTCAAAATGCTTGTCCAATAAATAATGTCCCTAGACCTTTAGTGCATGCACAAATATTGCCAACTCTATATCGTGCGTAGCATAGTTTAGAGGCTATTGTATCCTCTTCCTGGGATAACACCCCACCCAAAACTTCTAAGGAAGCATTTGGGGGAGGACACTTGTCATTTTTTCATATAGACTTATGCCTATGTATTGTATTCATTTCTTGTATAATAAACATCTTGTGAGTTTTAGTCCCAACATTTGGTATCATAGCATTGTAGGGTCCTGAGCCTATAGGTTGAGGGAGGATTTTATAGAAATCACCCCCCTCATTTTTTTCCTCCCCCAATTTTTTCTCTAAGCCTAGGGAGTATGCTCTCCATTTTTTAATGGATCATAAACTATACAACTTAAGAAAATTTCATGGCTGCCCCTAAAGCTTCAAGCCCATGAAACTAGTTTTGAAATTTTTTTAAAGGGGTTTGGATTTTTTTTTGAAAGGGGGTCCTAGGATTTGTACTAGTGACATTTAGTCAGGGTCTCAGTGAAAATTTATATACATTTTATTTTGTGGTTGTTGACATGTTGTTCCAAGATGCAATCGATTACATCATGCAGACACTCGCCATAGTGTTTCTTCATCAAGGTTCATCATAGTAATATAGGATTCATGGTCAGTAAAGCACTTGGACCAATGACAGTGTGAAGGCATTGACTAATATCACAAATTTACACCTATTTTTTCATCGCAACAAAGTTCTGCATTTTGTGACACCCTTCATATTTAAAAAGAAAAATCAAATACATTTCCCTTGAGGAGGAATTTGTAGATAGTTTTGGGTATGATAGTCAATGCCATGACATGTATGTTCTAGGTCGATGTGGAGTAGTGATGGGATGATGTATTTTTTGGGCCATATCAGTTTTTTTTTATGTTCCATACCAAATGGATCGGATCACTGCATCATTAAAGTTTAAATTTGGATCTCTACCCTAAACAGTGACCACCTCTATCAAAAAGGAATCTAGTATTTTTATTCTAATATGGGAATGCACATTGGGGCTCTATGCATCTGATGGCCAAGGAAGGTTATCAAAAAAAATTCGATGATGATCACCATCGTGGAAATGTTGGAGGAAATGATGAGTGAGGTGACTGAGTTTTGTAAATTGAAAGTGTGTCTTCTAGGAGGAATCAATGGTGGTGAGATATTCCAAAAGAGGACCCCTCCTTGTTTTTCCACATTGCATGTGATGGTCTTGAAACTAGTTGGAAAGGAGCAACATCAAGGATAATACAAGATCAGGATTGAGATGAACCATATGAACCAACAACCATAAAAAATTACTAACATGTGCCATAAAAACTTGTAGTTGTGCTCCACAGTGCTACTCTTCTCACTAACATGCAAGAAAAAAATTTACCACTATTGATTGTGCATAGGTTTGGATTCCTTCATCGCTAAAGCCCTTGTTAGTTTTGTGATGTGGAAAGTTACCAAAGGCCATTGACAAGATTTTTTTCACTGTGGTGAGCCCATTTTGCAGATCTACTTTCTTTTTCAACCTAACATTGGGTGGAATTTTTATACCTATATAAAACTTGATGCTCCTCTCCTCCACATTGGTATTTTTTTTTGAAAATGCTTGATTCATGTTGATCTAAAAATGTAGTTCTATTGTTTGTTGTGTGCTGCTTTCTAGATTTTTACAAGTTCTAACTTTATCCTCATTAGAGGCAACATTCAAATTCTCATTTTTATCAAAAGAGTCTGCAATCTCTAGCATTGAAATCTAGTGTTGGGAAACCTAATGGAGCTAACTGGATGGCTTGCATGATTTTTCGATCATTTGATTTTTGATCAATTATATTTGCGAACTAGAGGAACTAAAATTCATGGGAGTTTTGGCCTCCATGTGACTACATTGTGATTGAAGCTATGATTGAGAAAACAAAAATCTTCTTCCCCATTTTGGTTTAACACTCATGGCTACCAAAATTATATTTTTTTGGGCCTATAATAGGTATTATAGAGGAAGCATACAAAACTATGGCATTTATGGTTGTTTGTGAAGTTTATAGGAGATTACCTACCAGCCATGAATGTGTTTGCACTTTGAAAAATGTGAGGTTCTGGATACATCTTGTACCATGAATATAGAGGAGATCAAATCTATTTTTTTGATGTAGATCACCTATTTTATGAGATGGTCTATGTGAATTGATGAATAAGTTAAAAGCTGAGGTTCCATCCAGTGCACAATCCTCTTCTTGTTTTCATATGGATCTATAGGAGTTGGGTTTGTCTATAGCATATTATGAGAAGTTTGACTAATGATGGTCAATGAAATCAAGAAACACCACCATACACCACCATTGCATCGAGTGGGATTAGTCGTTGATAGAATTTTTTCTTATGCTACATGCCAGTAATGGATATAGGTTACTAAAGACCACAAGTTGATTGAGGGAGATTCACCCTACATTTGAACATACTAGAAGATGAACCCACTAATGCAATTTTTTTTATTTCTCTAATGAGAGTAGCAAAATTCACTCCTCATCTATTCCTAATTCCATGTGGAAATGAATTGTAGTGTTGTGGCAAGAAATTCTAGTATTCATCATATAGTATTTAGTGGCTCGAACAATTGTTTTTTTAGAAATAGTACCTGTAACATGTCCTTCACAGTTCATGGAAGTTGCAATCAACCTCAAAGAATAAATGATGGAGAAGTCAAAATTATTTAAAAAATTGCTAGCCAACAATGTCGTATAATTTATCCAAAGAATTAGTGGCATCCTTGGTTGAGCAGACCTTCCATGGAGATTAGATTTTTTGTTTTAGCGGTTGACTCAAGACTTCAAGAAATCAAATATTTGCATTCAATGGAGGTTGCAACATGATCTGCCATCATGAAGGAACTTATGTTATTCACATGCCCTCCTTGTTGCTTCAAAAAAACCTCGACAGGTCATATAAGAGAGGTGTGCGGTAGTAAAATATCTTTTACGACTTGTGAGGTCGACAATTTCAAATTGATAGTGGAATTATTACATTTTTAAGGTTTCATGGGAGACTTCCATACCTGATGGCTCGAGGCATGTTTTTTTGGTGCCCATTGATTCTTTGGAGGATCACATTGTTAGAAATAGATTATATTACATCATTTGGGTCATGTAAATGTACATTTCTTGGTACATACTTCAAAAATTAGATTAATTTAAGGGGAGTTTATCTAGTTACTTCATCCAATGTAATAAATACATAAGTGTCAATGTGCAAGCTATATATGTGCAAGGTGTCCCTTGTACAACTAGGTAGAATGTTGGCCAAGGAACCTATATTCCTATATAAAGGGCCATGTGTGGTAGAGTGTGATATAGTGTGATAAATTATTGTAGAGTGTAGTAGTGTAGAGAGAGTGTGAGCTATAAGATCAAAGCTCATTCGTGAGCAGTGGAGTGTTCATTTCATCCATAGCTACTTTGTAATAATTTTCATCATTTCTATTTATAACATATTTCAAGCATCTTGTAGATTTAATTTTTTCTTATTATTCTATATTTTGTGATTGCTATCTCCCATTACATGTTGTATCAAAAGCTAATAGTGTTATAAAATCTATGATAAATCAAGCTATAGTAGATCAATAAAAAATCATCATTATCATTGACCCTAAGTTTTTTGCTAACCTAATGCACCATTGGACCAGTCACTATCAAAAATATTAGAAGAGTCTAAGTGGTATAATTAGGGAGAGCCACAAGTGAGGACTGAAAGAAATCTCAATTTTAAAAATATTGAGATTGCATATGGCTAGAGTCTTTTTACAGAGTTGCAGGAAAACTCATGAATACTAGGACTCAACATTTGATCCACTAGTTTGATGAATCAACTAGTGAAGCTCATCTAAGAGATCTAAAAAAATTTACCTAAAGTTTCTTTTATTATAGGGAATTATTTCTCAGATGATTGGGACACCTCCTACAATAGAAATTTGTTAGATTTTGATACAACATGCAATGGGAGATAGAAATAACAAGATGCAGAATAATAAGAAATAAAGTAAATTTGTAAGATGACTGAAAATATGCTATAAATAGAAAACCCCCTTTAATATGCTATAAATATGCTATAAAGTAAATCTGCAAGATGACTGAAAATATGTTATAAAAGAGCATTTGGCAGAAAAAAGGAAAAAAAACCCATTTTAATAAAAATATTAACTTACCAAAAAACAAATATGCTATAAATAGAAATTATGGAAATGAGTATAAATTAGCTATGGGGGAAATGAACACTCCATGATATAAGCTACTGCTCATGAATGAGATCTAAGCTTATAGCTCACACTACCACACTGCACTATCTCAATATTTGAATCTATTATATCATACTACTATAGAAAAACAATGTCAAAATTGGACATATTATATACCGTTGGAAAGCTCTTTTCGAGTCCTATCCAATGGTATAAAATTTTATAAGAATTAAGATGATTTGATAGGGTAAAAATTATCTTGAATATGACCTTAATTTTCTAGGAGAAAAACTAAGGAAAATGAGTTAATTTTTCATGTCTACAAGGGCACCAAAATATTTAATGAACAAGAATGCATGTAAAGGAGTAAAAAGAACTAGTTTATAGGGGCCGTGGGATGAAGTAGCTATCTGGGTAATTAAATTTTTTACTTGTGAAGAGCAATATATTGTTTTTTCAGGACACCATTTCTAAATTTTGAACCACATTATACATGGTAGGCAGAAGCCCGAAGTTAGGGTGAATTTTCCTTTATACCTACACCAAGAATTATAGAATATATCTAGACGATATCAGGAGGGTAAGGTAATTCCTCGCCACCATGGAATTATTAAGCTTATTTGAAGACATCATTGGAGGGTAAATATTATAAGTTTTAACAAATTTTTCTCTGTATGGAGTGAGGTAGTTTATGAAGAAGAAGAAGGGGAAAATGAAGAAGCAGAACATGCTACCATAGAAGAAGAGGCACCTCAAGAGGAAGAAGTAGAAACCCTCTCCCCTAAACCTTCATCATAAAAATCCCAGAAACAAATAAAGAGAAGGGCTGAGACTAGCCCTAGAAAGGAAAAATAAAAGAGAGTCAGGTTTTTTGAATATGTCACTGTATTGCCAAAATAGAACATAGAACAAGGTAAAATTTCTAGTAGTACAGAGGGTGAAACAAAAAAAGGAAAAAGAAAAATTCCATCAAAAACTAAAATTGTTCCTACATCCCCTAGCACTACAAGAAAGTAGGACTTAGAGGAACAATTTGTAGTAAGGGCTCGAAGGTCTTCAGGACTCCATAAAAAGGACATAATAGAAAACATAGTTGAAGAGGAAATAAGAGAAGAAGAGATTGCTCCTAAACAGCCCTTAAGAGGAAGCCCTCGAAATTTCCAAAAAAAACTAGGGTAACAAAAGAAAATAGCCCTAAATTTATTGAGGAACAACATGATTTTGTATTTGATACAACAAATACAGTAATGGAGGATTCTCCAGATATCCTTGCATAGGACCAAATCGATGAAAATGAAGTAGGTACAAAAAATTTCGAACCACAATCTAAAGATAATTTATCTACTCATTCCTTAGTTTCTGAAATAGAAGAAGAATAAGAAGACATAAAATAACATATGAGAGTTGCTAGAATTATAATAATAACACAAATGACATGGATTGAGGAAAAATAAGTAGCCATTAAAGAAAAATATAGGAAAATTTCTAAATTACAGCAAAAAATAGAGAAGTTGAAAAACAAAGTGGCACAGTTGGAGCCACAACCTATAGAATCTAGTGAAGGGGAAAATATTGCTCAAATATTATCCATGCAAGATGACATAGCACCAGCTGGAAATTTTTATCCTCTCCCTCAAATTGTAGTAGTTGAAACTTTTGTTGGGAATATAGAAAATAGATAAGTGATTGATGCCCAGGCTCCTCAGCAGGATGATATTATCCCAAGGGCAGATGAACAATAGGGTCCTCAGTAGGATGATATTATTCTAGAGGTAGGTGAACAACAAGGTTCTCAATAGACTATAGATATAGATATACTTGGTAATGAAGGTCCAAATCAAACAATAGCATATTTGGGACAATCTAAAGTTGTAATTCCCCATTTCGAAGTTGCATCCTTCCATTTTGAAGACACTTTAGAACAAGCCAAATTTCAGTCAAAAGTGAACATGAAGAGCCACAATAGCTGACAGCACAAGTGATATCCACCATGGAGGCTTTAGTTCATCCAAACATGAGCAGTCAAGTAAGTAATCCTTTGCATCAGACTTCTATGCCCAAATTTTCATTTATTAAACCAAAAGTAGAAATAGAGGAAAAGGGAGTACATGCAGGGTTGTTACCTTGGTTTCATCTAGTAGTCAGACCACAAAACACTATTACTTTAGAAACATACAATGAATATATAGCTCAATGGGTTTTGAGATATCAAAAGCTTGAAACTTTGGTTAGGGAATTGAAACTAGTAGGAAAACAGTTAGATAAAAAAGATGCAAAAATCACTAAATTGCAAGGACAAGTAACATACCTCTATCAGGTTTCAGAGTATTTGGTTTAATTCAGATGACCAGCTAGATTTTATAGTCTAGTTTTAAAATAAAGGTATCTTTGATTGTAAGTCATGAAAATAAATTCAAATCTTTCCTATAATCTAGATACTATTGAGGAATTTTTGGAAGCTTACCTGAGTAGCCCAGAGGAACATAAAAATCTATTGTGTGAACTATTTTTACACAATTTCTTTATTCTAGAAGATGTAACCTTCCATCCTCACATTTTCACAGGTGATGTTCAGTTAAGGGCATTCATGGCCAATTTGCAGAATCAGATTTATTGGAGTCAAGAAAAGAAAAATAACAAAGATATTGAAGTGAAGGCCAAATTTTTTATAAGAGCTATGCAACCAAATCATAAAATGATCACCAATCAGCACTTCACTATGATGAATAGGGAATATGTTAATATAATGTATCTAAACAATCTTAAGGATTGTTTAAAAAGTTTTCAAAATTTTTATGCAAATAATTTTATTCTTTCTCTGACATCTTGTAGGGATAAATGGGCAGAATTATCTATGTCATTACAAAAAAGAGAACCTATCTTCCCTATCAACTTATAATGGTCTAGAAAAAGAGCATAAGGGGTGAAAAAGACTATCTTGACCATGAAGCATCAATGGATAGGTCTGAAGTTTAGACCTTCCATCATCCTTACTCATGTCCCTTACTATTTTGACAATGATCCTCAGCCAAGTGATAAGTTTCAAGAATGGGTCAAGAAGATCCATGAAAGAAAGGGATACTATGTGGGAAATATATTATTCTATAGAAGTTGGAATCTGAAAATGGATATGTGTGAATTAGTAGCCCAACATAATGCATGAGGACATGCATTGAAATAAGTTGGGGGGAAATGATGAGGCTTGAAAATGTCTTCATCATAGTATGTTTTGAACTATTACAAATGCCTAAAAACTCTGTGATTTATCTTATATGTAAATTAAGTTGATTTAAATATGTTGTATATCAAATATTTGCATGATTGATGTGTTTAGGAATATTATGCTCTGTTTTTGTATAGTTTTGCATTATTTCAGAAATATTTATTAATGATGGGCATGCATGGTTTGAAAAACAATATTTTAATACCCTTATACTTATATTTTCTATGCAATGATTTATCTAAATCTAGAATATAGTGCCAAAAGACTATAACTATGCAGCAAAAATAAGATTTCTATTTAAATTCTAGTCAATTGCCAATGAATGGTAAGGCATGGAATTTACCAATGAGGAAGGATAAAGTTAGTTGGAATCACCTCCTGGGAGCTGTATTTGAAGACCCACCTGAAAGTAGCAACCAAAACAAGCATTATGAAGAAGTTTGAGCTTAAATTGCACCTACAACCAGTTATTCCAAAGATCTTCAAAATAACAGGGAAAATGCTTCCATTTGACTTTTTGTGGTTTCCATGCGGTTTAAAAGGCAACTTAAGGTTGAGAGAAGATAGAGAAAGTATCATACAATTGTCCTCACCATTCCTTTCCAACCATAAGATGCAGCTCATGGAAAATATCAACTAACGTAACTGATATATCCTAAAATATCTCTAGAATAGTTGCAGCATAAATAGGCAAATAAATTACAAGATAAGAATGGCATATTTTATGTATGTAAATAGATTTTAGATATTTATAAAAGATATAGCTCCCATATTTGTTGATATAAGTAGAAAGTAGATATTAGTTGTGAGGAAAT
This sequence comes from Wollemia nobilis, assembly GCA_028583015.1. Lineage (NCBI taxonomy): Eukaryota > Viridiplantae > Streptophyta > Pinopsida > Araucariales > Araucariaceae > Wollemia > Wollemia nobilis. The sequence continues at coordinate 99,426 of JAQPPZ010004356.1, read as the reverse complement.
AGACATTGACTGAATAGGTTTAGATTTGCAGTGAAGTATAGAAGCAACATTGTAATTATTTTTTTGGAATAATAAAGTGCAATTCTTTCATTGTCTTTGTCATATATGAGTGTGTGTGATATTTAGAAAGTAAGAGGAATTCATACCTTCTTCTAGAAAAGGGAGTAGGCCACTTCTAGGCCTAGGAGAAGGACTATAGGATAGGTTTTCTTCTGATTCCTACTACAACAAAATTAGCTGAATATTTGTCTATTTCATATTTTGTTGCACACTAACATTTGTTGTAGTTTTATGATTGATTTCTTGTTTAAGATAAACTGGCAATGCTTTCTAGATATATGATCTTTGATATATGAGATTAATTTTTTAGCATATTACAGTATTTGCTTTTGAATATTTTTATTTCAGCAGTTTTGAGCAATTTTTTGTATTTTCCTTTTTGTTGTCAGCTACTGCGCAGAAGATTGACAACCTTCTAAAACAGGGCGCTGATAGGAATTAGTCTGTATGTTTTGCTCATCAATTCCATTTATAAAAAATTACTTAGATTTCATTTCTGCAATTGTAATTAGGTTCAATTTCTTGTCACTTAGGATCAAATTTCTATTCCATCAAATAAATTAGTTTTTTTCATGCAATCTAGAAGTAAAGGTGACCTAAAAACCCCAAATACAATCTATTTTACCAATAATACCTACTGCTTCAAAGTGAGTCAAATTGTAACCCTGTTCATCATTTCTATCATAAATAGCCTTGAACACCACCTTGAATTGATAGATCCTTGAGATTTAATTATGTGATTAGCGACACGCATCATAAGTCTTAAGGAAAAACTTGTTCACTTAAGAGTTTAAGGAGAATTTCTCAATGGGATAGAGAGGTTTTTAGAAGCTCAAGGAGACAAATTTTTGTAGGGATTCTTTCAAACTGATGTCATAAGTAAAATTCACTTTTATTATTATTGGACAATCATATGATTAGGGTAGGTATATCATAAAATAAATTTGTATTTCATTGATTCAATACCAAAGGAGGTTAAGAAAATTGATAAGTAGATCAATTGATGTACTATTGTCAGGCCATACCATCAATGGAAGATGTATTGATTGCTTCAATTAAGTTATGAACATGATGCTATTTGGCCATGCTTTGGTAAATCATCTTGGAAAATTCCTAGGTATTAGTTGGGGGATGATTAACTTTCTAAGGCACTAAGAACAATTTTTCTCCCATTTATAAGATCTTGAATATGATTATGTATGGTATTACATCAACTATTTTAAGTCTTTGTTGTTTTATTAAAATTTGTTTTTGAAGGGAACCTATGGCATTCATATCATTGATTTGGTGAGATTCAATGACACCATCTCCCACCACATCCTTGTTTCTATATTATCCCTTTTAGTTGGAAAGAGAGGGTTTTTCTTGTTCTTTATTAACATTTAGTTATATTCTACATGAAAATACAACCTCTAATTATTTAACCAACTTCATTACATATTTAAAAGAATAAATATAGGTTATCTCAAAAGGGTAAGAAACATGCTCCTATAAATTACATATACATATATGTATGCGGTCCTTTAGTGGAGGGGTATATTAGAATTTTTGCTACCAAGTTACACCATCTCGTTAAGAAGTCTATAAAAGCTTCACCCTTACCTTATTTGAGATTATAATGGTCATCAATTGTACACTTATCTTCTATGTATGCAAAAAATTATTGCATAAAAATCTCTACAAGCTCCTTCCAGGTTTTTATTGAGTGTTATTTTTATTTGAATGTACCACTTTGTAGACACCAAAATCTAGCTACTTGTCATCCATCCATAGTTTCCCACAACATTTAATACTCTTCTCTACCATCCATGGATTATATCATGATGGATTAAGGCATCCTCACCACTACCATATTCTATCGCTCATCGTCATCTCTACATCCATCGTCGTTCACCTTGCACAAACTAGATCTACTTCTACTGCTTCTATCTTAATCTCCAAAATGCTCCTCTAAGTTTCTCGAGCACCTCTAGGTGCTTCCTACCATCACCAAGCACCTATGGGCACTTCCTACTATCACCAAGTACCTCTAGGTACTTCCTACCATCATCAAGTACCTGCTAGCATTCACAACCCTAATTTTGCAATCCCACTACCCCTCGGTTGTTGCTAGGAAATCTATGCACTAATTTTTGCAACAACGATGAAAATCAGAAGACAAAAAGTTAGTGTGAGACAAGGTAAACTATTTATTGCATTAATTTTTAGTATTCTTAGATCTATTTATAGTATTGTTTCTACAATTAGGGTTTTCAATAATTTTATTTTTGAGGGTCTCACGTAGTGGAGCCCTCACAGGTATTGCTAACTCTTGTTATTTTCTATGTGCATATCTAGGATTCATGTTAATTGATATCTATTGAAGCTCGAGTTGTCCTACATAGGATATAAATAAGCTTGCTCACTCTATTGGGATCAAATATGAGTTTTGAAGGTGCCACCATTTATTGACCTAGGGTTTCGAAAAACTCTAGATTTATAATAATTGTAACATCTGTATGAATATTAGATTATGTTGTAACATTGGATATTTAAGGCTCTTCCCCTTTTATATCAATAAAATATCCTCTCTTTTGTGCAACATATTGTGGATTGATTTCATTTATCTATCTATATTTGGTGTTTTGTTTTTGCATTCACAAATGGTGATCATGGTGGGACCCACAAAGGGTTCTAAATTTTAAATTATCTTGTCACTAAATTGTGGTTTTCTATTTTCATTTTGCAAGTTTTTAGAAAAATGGGTCGTGCAAATTTTGTAGAATCAGGGTTTCTAAAAATTGCAGGAGTTGAAAATAAGGTGCGTGGATGCCCTACGACGCTTGTGGGACATTTAGAAAACATCCGAGTGTGTTTCACAGGAACCCAAAGGTGTTTCACAGAGGAGAGAAAATATATAGGCTTATCTGTAAATTTGCCTAAAAATCCTAACCCCCTTATTTTACGTATTTTTTAATGTTTTTATAGATTTTGTGTTAAAGATAACAACATTAAATATATGTTAAAACAAGCATGTTTAATTTGCATTTTAGGCATTACAATAGTTTTTTCTTTCATACTCATTCACACATTTCATATTTCCAATTAAATTTTCATGGCTTTCTGGTGTGCTACAATTGAAACCTTGCATTTTATTTTCATATGAATTGTTAATTGCATGAAATAGTCTAAATTTTAGGGTTAGGAATTTCTCCTTTTGCTAGTCTAAGTAGGAATAACATTAGTATATTGAAAGTACCCCTACATTTGATGATTCAATATGGAATAGTAGATGAACTCTCCTCTATTTAGAGAGCGGTCTTAAGCGGTGTACTCTACTTATTTTGGGGAAATTAATTTTTTTGGTGTTGGCTTCTAATTTAGACTCATTAAATTAATTATTTTTTATATTGTGTGTACACCATAAAAAAATAGAAACATTAAAATGAATCACACACAACATGCATCACTTTAAATAATAATGTGTTGGATTTCATCACCAACCATTTCTTGAGATCTGGTGATGGTGGGTTTTATCTCCATCCACCAAAATCTGCCCTTAGATACTTTAGGACACCCATGAGCAAAATTGATGGAATTAATCATAGTAAGAATCTCATTGCCCATCCAAGCCATAGTTTTTACCCATTTTAATTTAGATTAGTTCATCAAAACACACAAAACCAAATAAAAAAGGAAAAATATTAAAACAAGATAAAAAAAATAATAGAGGTAAGACACATTTGTTGTATAAACATAGAATTGGATTGCCTATTTGATTTTATGAGTTTTTCATTCCACATTTTACTTTCCAACATATTTTATATTTGGTTCATTAGTTTATGGTATTAACAAGAAATCAAGCTAAAATAATGAATCAAATATCCACCAATCAAACCACTTCAACAATGGAGTAATTATCATCACCTTCCACCACCACTTCCATGATCAATCCCCCTAGTGTGATACAAGAAAGTCGTCCAGATTTGTCTGTGGGTCCATCACACACTGTGCCATCCACATAGTCATTTCACATGGTCATTCCACAAATAGAATCATCTTCACATACTATCATTCACCACATGACCCATATAGACATGGCATAAGTGGAAGATATTTTAAAATCCACTAACTATGTCTTAGAGCTAGTTAACAGCCCACCTAGGCATGATTCTTCTTTATAGCAAGAACTTATCTCCTCCCAACCTTCAAGTCTTACCCAAGTGTACAATAATCCACTTTTTAAAGTATCTTTTGCACCTTACTAACATTTTTCCATACCACAATCATCATTTTCCTAAAGCACATACATCCTATCCTCATACACCGAAGTCTATGGTAACCACTTGTATGAAGCACATGTTAATATTGCTTCACAAGTACTTGTTTCCATACCTTCTAGTGTTTTACATAAAGTTGTAATTCTTATTGCAACTTACCCCTCACCTACTTCATCAATCCCATACACATCCACTCCATCAACCACTAATATGGAAATACATGAAACATGGGAACATCTCAAAAAATTGCTTGATAGTGATAGAACACTCAAAAATAAGTTCAAGTGATCAACTCTATGCTTTAACCTATTTCTACTTAGCCCATATTTGTTAGCCAATTTTCATCTTGGGTACCACAATATTCTATGGTCTCCATTCTGACACCATCACCTACCCATGACCATTCTATTCCCATCAACCAACCTATCCAAAGCCCTCATACATCATCTCCATATCTTCATTGACAATAATTCCTTCATCAACCCTATTATCATTAACACCAATCCACTCCACCAAGTCATCATCACCTCATTACACCTCAACATATTTCCACATCACTATCACAAAATCATCATGTGATTCAGGGTTTCCACATTTTTGGGAAGGATCCTCAAATATAGGCTATGGAACAAAAAATTGGTATTTTTATGCAACATAATTTTGCTATGATAAACCAGAAGACTACCCTACATCAACTGATCAATCAACCAATTCATCCTTTGGTACCATCATCGCCATATTCGACATATTTTACAATATCGAAGTTTGATAAATTTAAAGGGATAGAGAACCCTAAAGAGCACATGAGCTCATTTGTTCATTACTACTTTATAATTCAAAGTAATCATGCTTTAATGCTTAGAAACTTCCCTTAGACATTAGGGGGAGATGTTGTAGAATGGTACAACCATTTTTCCAACCATAGTATTTATACTTTTGAGCAATTGGTTGACCAATTTCTTGAAATATTCTCCCTCAATATAAGAAATAAAGTCTCATTATATGATATATATGATTTAAAACAATATGATTATGAGTCTTTCTATGAATTTGGTAACCATTGGAGGGACATTATCACCAAATTACCATTTACCCTACCAATGGAGGAGTTGACCCAATTGTTCACTAAGAGTTTATTAAAACCCATCTCTTGGTTATTGCAATTACAACAATATAGATCATTTGATGAAGCTCTTGCCTAGGCTAGCACAATTGAGGAGATAAAAATTCAAGAGGGCATGCTTAAGCCTAAAAAGAAAGAATGGTAAAATAAGGGCCAATATAAAGGAAGTTACGCTGGCCAGTCAAAATCCAATCAGGCCAATCTAGGCAATTCATCCAATCAAGTAAATCAAGTGGTCATGTACCATCCAATAATGGCTCAACAACAAATCATGCAACAAAAACCATGACAAATTGAATGTCATGTGGTTTCCTCAACTACTCAGTCACTTCAAAACACAGTGCTAGTTATGGAGAACCAACCACATCGATAATCTGCTCAACAACCCTGTTAATATACCCCATTGGTTGAATCTTATACCTCCATTTTCCATAGGTTATATGACAAAAATCAATTTCCCTTTCTTGAGGTTAAAATTTATGATCCCTCTAAACATGGTAAACACTAAAAGGAACATTTTTTTTATCCTTACCATATATATAATGGGCATGATATCAATAACTACCATCAATTCAAGATAGAGTACAAGACCTTATTGAGTTAGGGGCTATCAATATTGACAGTCCTCTAACTCAACAAAATCAAAATCTTGGGATTCATAAAATACCAGTTCCTCATCATGAGGAAGCACAACCAAAAATAGGAGGTTCAAATACCAAGACTCCTAATCATATTAATCATATTCAATAGTACCAATATTTTGTGGGATCTATTCATGTAGTAATACAAGTTCAACAACAACACTCTAATCAATAAATTATTCAACAACACTCTATTCAACTGCCCATACCTCCATAGGTAAATGCATCTCAACCTACCACATCATCATCTCCCATGCAATTTTTTTTCAATCCCTCTAAACCAATCTATATTCTGGTCCATCCATATCAATCCATTCATCCTTCCAATCATCCATCTAGGCCAATCATCTCATTAAGAAGTTGGTTAACCACAAGATTAAAAATAGCTTCAGCCAAATTGTCTATATATGAGCCAATCCAATAATATCCTCTACATTGTGAAGCATTAATGGATATTCTAAAACCCATTGAACTTCAATCTCAATATGCTAATGTATTTAATACTTTTTGGGGAATTTTCAAACATGTATGGAGCCTTCCATCACTTTCTATGATTTTGAGATCAAACAATATCATCAAAATCAGTGGACCCTCAATTACACATCATGGCTCAAATTAATAGGAAGCCTTTCAAAAGAGTTTTAATTGATACCGAATCCTCCATAAACATCATCACCATATCCACCCTCCAATATATCAAGATTCCACTAGACCACATCACCAAATCCTATTTTACTTTGAAAGCATTTAAAAATACTCCCTTCTCCACATTTGGCATTATCATTTTGCCCATTGAAGTGGGGGTAAGAAAGTTTCATAATATGTTCCACATATTGGAAGGGTCCATGGAATATAATGTACTCCTTTGATGACCTTGGATGAGGGAAATGAGATGTATCCCCTCCATATTACATTAATGATTGAAATATGTACATGAGGGATAAGTACGTTGCATACCAATGAATGTTGAACCATTTAAGTATTGCAATTTTATCTCAAACCCCTATGAGTCCATGCTTCCTTCCACTCATATATTCCTCATATCATCATCTACTTCATCAACCACTTCATCTATATCTTCATCTAAAGCCCCTATTCTTGAGGATATTTCAATCACCAATTCACATCAAGCTTCCACTTCCATACCACCATCTTCATCACCGTTGACTACATGCACATGTGGTAAAATTCAATCAACATTAGTCACATCATAAACATCATCACCTTCCATAATCACTCCTTCCAAATCATCATTATCCACCCAACCAAATCCATCTCCACCCCCATCAACCAATGTCTCACAAGTCAAAATGATGGATTGTGAGACACCATCAGTCAACCATGAGTTAGTTCCATCTACATCCAATCCATCCACATCATCCCAAGTTGAGGTCCACCTCACTAATCTCAGTATTGGTGAATATGTGGTCAAAGACGTCACCATTACACTGCTCAATATTCAAAATTCTAAGGACTATGGTCACCCATGTGACCCACCCTTATCTATATGATCGGTATATAACATGGGTTTAGTTCCTAACAACATTAATTTTATATATGGAGGATGCGATTCATCATCCAATCTAGTTACTCCAAATGAAGCCAAATCATCAAAACCGACCAATATACAACATATGTCAGGTTTTCCATCCCGATATTTTCACATTGTTAATTGGCAAGGACATGGCCTAGGATAACATGAATAGTGAATTCATGAAATTATCAATGTTTCATATCGAGAAATGCATAACTATTTAGGTTTAGGTTATTTTCCACTTTCATCCACTTCTCTTGAACAAGCTTTTCAAATCTTAAATTTGAATTTAGGAGAAGATATCCATCACATATATGACTCTAAAGATGAGATCTATGAAGAATTTGACCTGATATAGATAGCTTCTGATGAATCTGATAAAGAATTAGACCATATCATTCCACATACTAAACAAGATGAGTTTTACCTCAGAATGTTCCCCATCCATCAGCCCAAAATTTTCTTACTTCTTCCATAAGAGCGAGCTAACCCAACAAGTGAACCACCACCTCAATCTCAGTAATCCATTTCATCAGTCATTTTGTTTGTAATATATGTACATAAAAAAAAATAATCATAAAAAAAAATTCAAAATTAAAAAAATAAATAAAAATAAACAAAACAAAAAAATTTTGTATGTACATTGCATTTATTTGTGTTGCTTGTTGTTATTCAATTTTAACAAATTTATAGCATTGGTTCTACCAAATAGGATCTACCCATTCATTCATCCTTGTCAAGCATCCATTTTACCTTTAAGTCAACATGAATATTGTTGACTTATTCACCCCACTGTAATCCATATGATTTGGCAAAGCCAATTCCTATTGACATGAGTCTTATTGATATGGACTAGATTTCCTTGCCTCCATCCTTTTTTGAGTTTATCTTATTCGAGGAATTGTTAAGGGCTTCAGCCAACTACATTCCTCCATCACCCCCACCTTCACCTTCACCTTCACCTTCACCTTTAGATCCTAAGGTTTTCTAGGTAGACATAGATAAGGTAGAGTTAGAAGAGTTTGATGACATCATAGATGATATTCATTTGATCCCAATGCCCCATAAACTTGAGTAAGAGTATCACATATCTATTGAAGATACTATTGATGTGAAACTTAGTTTAGATGCAAGAAATCCCAAAATTATCAAACTTGGAAAAAATTTATCCAGTGATGAATAAGAGAAATTAATTGCTCTCCTCAAGAAGAAGAAGGACATTTTCATGTGGTCCTACAAAGACATGCCTAGTCTTGACCCTAACTTGGTTGTACACAATCTCACTTTACACCTTGATGCTAAGCCAATCAAACAAAAACTTAGAAGGATGCATCCTACCATTGCCATATTGGTTAAATAAGAGCTTTAAAAGCTATTAGATGTGGGTTTCATCGTACCCATTGACTATCCTGAGTGGTTCTCAAACATGGTACCTGTTCACAAGCCTAACAGGGTGATACACATTTGCAATGATTTTTGAGATCTTAACAAAGCATTTTATAAGGAGGATTTTTCCTCTTCCAAGCATTTATACTCTTGTCGAAATTTGCGCTAGCCATGAAATAATTTCTTATGATTTTTTAGGATACAATCAAATTCGAATAAATCTTGATGACCAACACAAAACAACATTCACTACACCTTGGGAGACTTTTTGTTACAAGGTTATGCCCTTTGGACTCAAAAATATAGGTGCCACTTATAAATGTGCCATTACATATATCTTTCATGTACATGCATAATATCATTGAAGATTATGTGGAGATATTTTGGTAAAATCCAAAACTCGATAAGAGCACATTGGTGTATTGGAAAAAGTCTTTGATTGATTTCTAGAGCATAATGTAAGTATGAACCCCAAGAAATGTGTCTTTGGTGTTACCTCTAGCAAAATACTAGGGTTCATTGTCTCCAAAAGAGGCATTGATGTGGAACCAAATAAAGTCAAGGTAATCATAAAGATGCCTTCCCCAAAAAATTTGAAGGAATTGCATAGTTTACAAGAAAATATTCAATCAATTGTCATTTCATTGCGCAAATTTTTGACAAATATAGACCATTCAATAACCTATTACAAAATGGAGTACCATTTTCATAGATATATGAATGTCAAAAATCCTTCGATGATATTAAACAATACATGGATTCTCCACTAATCTTAGCTCCTCCTTGTTTGAGGGTCCCCTTTCATTTGTATGTTTCAGCAATGGAATTTTCATTAAGGACAATACTTGAACAAAAGAATGAAAATAATCGAGAGCAAGGTATCTATTACATTAATCTAACATTGGTAAGCTATGAAACCAGATATGCTTATGTGGAAAAATTGTGCTTAACAGTAGTATTTACCACTACAAAACTCATATATTATATGCTTAGTCACACAACATATGTCATAACTAGAGAAAATCTGATGCAAGAGCATCCGGTGGCAACAAAGCAATCTTGCATCAACCAAAACTTTTCTAAGTTTTTTACAATTATAGAAAATAGGACAGAAGTTGTAGTAGGCATAGGGTTCACAAAATTACGACGTCGCGATATCGCAACGTCGCGATATTGCGACGTAAAGCAAGGCAAGCAAGCGATGGTCGAAAGGGTTGTGATATCGCGACGTCGTGATGTCACAATGTAAAAGTGAAACCGAGGTAGAAGGCAGAATGGTCACGATATCACGATGTCATGATGTCACGATAGAGAAAGAGAAACCAAGGCAAAAGGTGAAATGGTCGCGATATCGTGACGTTGCGATATCGTGATGTCACGATGTCGTGACAGATAAAGAGAAACCAAGTCAAAAGGTGGAATTGTCATGATATCACGATGTCAAGATATCACGACGTCGCGATGTCATGACAGAAAAAGAGAAACCAAGGCGAAAGGCAAAATGGTTGTGATATCACGACGTCACGATGTCACGATAGACAAAAAGAAACCAAGGCAGAAGGTGGAATGGTCGCGATATCGTGACGTACGTCATGATATCATGACATAAGACAAAGCTTAGGCTTGAAGTGGAAAAGGTCGTGATATCGTGACATGTCGTGATATCGTGACCTATCGCGATATCGCGGCTAGAAGAAAACAAATGGGAAATAAACACGCAGACGACTACGTGCACAAAAAAAGAGGCAATAGTTCAGAAGAATAGTCTGACAAAATGATAGTTGTAGGTCAAGGGCATATTTAATGCATGCATTCATGACAGATCAAGGTAGTTGCCCATTTATGGAAAGAAAATTGGAAACGCGATCGGGGAAGTCGAATTTGCAGGTTTTTGTAATGAATTTTTCCAGGTGGGTCATTAATGGCCTAGAGGGTTGAGACCTCAATAAAAACTCAGTGACTGTAAGAGAAAGGGGTGGTGGATCAAAGATCGCACGTAGAAGTGTGAGTTGAAAGCTAAGCCGAGCGCTAGCTGTTGTAAAGCCTATGGGCTATTATTGTAAAGATTTTTTAGATTAATGTATGAAAATTTGGGAATTGCGTGAGTGTGACTGTGTGAGATTTTTTTCCATCCCCCATCAAAATCCTTTGCATTATATGATATCTCACACTTATAATAACACTCATACCACTAAATGGATAATGCTTCTCACTAAATTTGATCTTGAGTTTATTAGCCAAAAATATATTAAATATCAGGTTATAGTTGATTAGCTTGCAGAAGCTCCACTACCTAATGATAATCCTTTGATTATTGAGCTCCTAGATTATTTGGTATTCATTGTCACTGAATAAGAAGAATATGTCATTCTAGAGAAATACATTGATATTACACTATTCTTTGATGGGTCTAAGTGCAAAAAATGTCTAGGTACTGGATTCATGTTTCATATACCCCAAGGGTGCCCATCCCCTTATCATTCAAGCTAGACTTCCAATGCACAAACAATAATGCAGAGTATGAAGCCTTAATATTAGATCTTCAAGAAGCTATATCTATGGGTATTAAGTGTATTAGGATATTTGGTGATTCTTTACTTGTTGTCAAATAGGTAACTAGATAATACCAATACAAAGAGCCTACCATTAAACTTTACCATGAGGTAGCAATGAAATTGATCTCTAAATTTGATTATTATGAAATTGATAGTTTGTCACATTCAACTAATATATTTGTAGATGTGATGGCCTCTCTTGTATCATTGATTCCAAAGGATACCCTAGGAGAGGTATAGCCTCTCATAATTACAATGATATCTAAATCTACAATTGTTCGTGTTGAATCTAAGGATGAAAAATATGTTTGATTTATTCATTTGGAGCCATGTGAGCCTTGGTCAAAACAAATAATAGCATTTCTCAATTTTGTAACACTCCCATTAGATATGTCACAAACTGCTAAACACACTTTCAAGAAAAAGGTAACTCGTTTTACTCTCTTGGGGGATGTGTTGTATAGATGTGGTTATGATAGAATCCTCCTTCATTGTCTTGAGTCTGCTGAGGCACAAAGAGCCATAGCTAAAGCTCATGATGGTACTTGTGGTGGTCATTTTAGTGGAATGGTCATTGCAAAGTGTATTCTATGCATGGGTTATTATTGGCCCACAATGGAACAAGATTGTTAAACATACGTCAAACATTGTAAGCAATGTCAAGAACATGCTAATTTAACTCATGTACCATCACAAGCCTTATAGCCTATTCATAGCCTTTGGACCTTTTCACAATGGGGTCTAGATTTAATTGGTAAAATATCACCTTCTTCCTCAAGATAACGTACATTTATTATCATAGCCATATAATACTTCACAAAGTAGGTTGATACAATTCCTCTAACCAGTATGACAGGACCTAGAATTGTGGAGTTTATAATTCATCATATTATTTATCATTTTGGTATCCCCTTGAAAATCATCTCTGATAATGGTAAGTATTTCAAGAATAAGGATGTTCAAGCACTTTATGAGAAATATAATATCCAACATAGTTTCTCGACTCCTTATTATCCACAAGAAAATGGACAAGTTGAGGCTACCAATAAGACCTTAATTACTATTCTCAAGAAAAATGTTACAGAAAATCATAGAGATTGGTATACAAAAATTTACTTGGCATTATGGGCTTATCAAACAAGCATCCACACACCTACTAGGGCAACACCATTTTCATTGGTCTATGGATCTGAAGCAATCATACCTCTTGAGCTTGATATCCCCTCATTACAAATTTTATTGCAAGAATTCATAGATGACGATATTGCTAGACAAGCACATATTGACCAACTCACACTTCTTGATGAAAGATGAGTCAATGCTTAAGAGTATTTACGAGTATATCAAGACTGATTAAAATGTGCTTATAACACCAAATTTCATCTACGTGAATTCCAAGTAGGAGATCTTGTAATTAAAGAGAATCAACAAATTACCAAATCTTTGTCATATCTTCATGACAAATTCGCAACTAATTGGTTAGGTCCATACATTGTTACTCAAAAAGAGGGTAAAGGAACTTCTAGGCTTGCTAATATAGAGGGATTTGAAGAACCTGAACCACTTAATATTTTATACTTAAGAGCATTCTATGCATAATGTGATTTATATATGTATATATACATGACTATTACACAAAAACAAAATTGCATTTCACACATCACATTGCACACATTGCATTACATGCATTTTATTTCATTTCATAAAATTGCATTTCACAAGCTACATTACACTCATTCCATTCCATAAATTGCATTTCATACATTACATTCACACATAATTAGGGATCATTTATTCAGTTTAGATAGTTTTTGGTCCAATACAGTCATGTTGCCTTAATCAGGGGCACCTTTAAACCACCATCCATTTCATTGCATCATTTCATAAAGCCAAATTATCATTAGCAAAGTCAAATGTCTATAATTCTTAGGTTTTTTTGATCACTCAACCACTCCTAGTATTTTAAGCAACCTCCAAATACATGTCAAGTTTTATTTAGGACCAAGATATAATTTTCACTAAGAAAATCTTGAGTTTTGGGAATTGACTCTAAATATTCTTGAACCAAACACAATGTCACATCTTAAAAACATCTTGTGTCATAAAAGGATAATGCCATATTTTGTTTGAACCTCAAAGTGAAAAGGATATTCCTTGTTTGTACCATCATGCAACATAGTCCACAAAAATAGTGGTTTTCACCACTATCACTGTTGCTTTCAAAAACAAAAGACAGAGTAGTAAGGATATGGTATAATTATCATCACACTTAGGTTGAGAATCTGATTTCCCAAATATCTAATTTTTTTATCACACACCATATATCCTCAAGCTATAAGGATAGTACTAAATTTCCAATTAGATGGTTAGGTAGTCATCCCCAAAGCCTAATGATAAAATTCTTGACTATGGAGCTAGTATCCATCGGAGCTATAGACACTTGACTAGCAGTGGAGTACACTCATGTGTGGTGACACGTCTCTTTTAAAGATACCTCTGATCACACATAAGGACAAGCTAGCTTCTTGGTCTCATCCATAACAATTTAAACCCAATTTACTCAAGATAAGTTAACGAACTCACTTGCACACACATTGGTTCTTGATTGCCTCGAGTCATTTCCATGCTCATAATTTGGTAAATGAATTCATTGCATACACATGTGGTCTTAGAGAAATTAGGTAGTGTTTAGTGGATTTTTTTGATACCACTAGTATGTTTGAGTCTCTGCAAGAAAATTAGTATTCCATATCAACATCCATATCCATGTCATATCATGAGTTTTCCATGTCGCATACCACCAGTTTGGTGCCCTTGATTAAACAACAATGCTAAACATGGCTAAGAAAAATCTAAAATATGAATGATCATTAGAACATTTGCATTCATACACATTCTATCACTTACATTAATCATCCCAAGCCTTATTTCCATACTATAGCCTAGCTATCTCTACATTCTAAGTTGTTACCATAGCATCTTGCTCTACCACTAGCTGCTCCAATCTCACCCAATCCTCATCACTTTGACCAAGAGGTCCATATGGAACCTCATACCTATCGTTCATGCTCCCTCCATCTCCTCTAAACTCTGGACTCTGCTATACTATCCTCCTAGTCTGCCTCCTCTAACTACTAGCTCGAAGGTGCATCTAGTGCTTAGAAGCCTCATAAGAATCCTTGGACTCATTCCCATACTCATTACTCCATATACTACTACACTTGGTATCCATGGTGGTTTAGTCATAAACCATGCATCATACTCCTCAATAGTCCCCACATCATCCACATTGAGGAGATCTATTTCCTCATCATAATCATAAGTAGACCTCCATGCCTTGGTACAAGAGAGACCTATTTCATCTTGATGATGCTTGTAGAGCATGGTTTCCTTAGGAACCCCCTCACTCAATTCAAACTACCACAACTGTTGAGCAAGGTGCAGTGACAATATTGTCATTGTTGTCAACACAGTCAGATAGATCGATTGATGCAATGGATAGGAGTTCAAAGGTTATTCAGAGTATGTATAGTGATGTTAAATGCTTATGAGGATGTTTTTGATGTTTGGGTGAAGTTGTTATAGGTTGTTTGTGCAAAGTTGAAAAAATCAGGTTGTTTGTGCAAAGTTGAAAAAATCGTCATGTTGTGACTGCTCCACAATGTACCCCAAAATTGGGGACCCAAATTTTTGCATATTTTCCAAGAAGACCAAAGTGGCCCATATGCTAAAGATCAAAGAAAAAGCAAAACACCACAAAGAAAAAAAAGAGTATCGCGATATCGCAACATGTTGCATTTTCACGACCAAAAGAGAAGCGAAAAAGCAAAGAAAAAAAAGTGTCACAATATCACCACATGTTGCATTTTTGTAGCCAAAAGAGAAGCGAAAAAACAAAGAGAAAAAAGAGTTGCGATATCGTGACATGTTGCATTTTCATGGACAAAAGAGAACCAAAAAATCAAGGAGAAAAAAGTGTCGCGATATCGCGAGATTTTGCATTTTCATGGCCAAAAGAGAAGAGAAAATGCAAGGAGAAAAAAATGTCGTGATATCGTGACATGTAGCATTTTTGCGGTCCAAAGCAAAGAGAAAATGCAAGGAAGAAAAAGTGTCATGATATCGCGACATGTTGCATTTTCACGGTCCAAAGCAAAGAGAAAATGCAAAGAAAAAAAAGTGTCGCGATATCGTGACATGTTGTATTTTCGCGGTCCAAAGTAAAGAGAATGGACAAGAAGGAAAAAGTGTCGCGATATCATGACATGTCGCATTTTCATGACTCAAAAAGGGCAGGCAGGCAAAGAAATATAAGTGTCGCGATATCGCGACATGTTGCATTTTTGTGACTCAAAAAGGGTAGGCAGGCAGAGAAACAAAAATGTCGCAATATCACGACATGTCACATTTTCGTGCCTCAAAAATGGCAGGCAGGCAGAGAAAACAAAAGTGTCGCGATATCATGACATGTTGCATTTTTGCCAAAGGAACAGAGTAGTTGACAGTGCGTCTAATATTAGTGATGAACACCAGGGTCGTGAAACTGAAGACTGCATAGTGACATGGACCCATAAGGAATATTTAATGATTTGAAATCATTTAAGATAGTCATTATACATGGAAAGAAGCGGACGCATGCCCATGTGGAGAAAAGGAAACGAAGGGCATCAAAATAGAAATGAAAAGCCTTCTCGAAAACCAAAACACATGCATGCACAAGGGAAGGAGAAAACGAACAGTCATGAAGGAGAAAATGAACAGTCATCGAAGGAGAAAATGAACAGTCATCGAAGGAGAAAATGAACAGTCATGAAGGAGAAAACGAATAGTCATCAAAGGAGAAAAATAACAGTCATCGAAGGATAAAATGAACAGTCAGGAAGGAGAAAATGAACAGTCATCGAAGGAGAAAATGAATAGTCATCGAAGGAGAAAATCAACAGTCATGAAGGAGAAACGAACAATCATCGAAGGAGAAAACAAACAGTCATCGAAGGAGAAAACGAATAGTCATGAAGGAGAAAATGAACAGTCATCGAAGGAGAAAACAATCAGTCATCGAAGGAGAAAATGAACATTCATGGAAGGAGAAAACAAATAGTCATGGTAGGAGAATATTGTGTCATAAAGGAGTTACAATTGACAAGTGGCATATGAGAATATGAAAGGAGTTACAATTGGAGTTACAAAGAGAAAGGATAGTTATAAAAGGAGTGTTGCTTGGAGAATTTTTGTTGGGGATTTTATTTAGTGAAGTGCGATAAGTGTGTGTGTTTTGTGAATTATGGTAGACGTTGGGTAAGCAATAGACCAGTCAGGGTCTTGTAAAAGTGAAGGCATTTTTATGTCAATCTTCTAGTTTCAAAATGGAAGCCCAAGTTGGTTCTTGGCATTAGGGGTTGGTGCTCCTTCCAATTGGTGCTGGTAAATTAAGGGTTGGTGCTCCTTCCAATTGGTGCTAGTAAATCAGGGGTTGGTGCTCCTTCCAGTTGGTGCTGGTAAATCAGGGGTTGATGCTCCTTCTAGTGGGTGCTGATAAATTGATTATAAAGTTGGTGCTTTGCAAAGGCTAGATTTGGATGGGAGTCCAAACAGTCATTTTGAGGAGTAGCCAAATTTATGAACCTCGGTACATCTTATGTTGTGTGATGTTATCTTGTTATATTTTCTTTATTTGGTTTTAAGTTTTCATTGTTTCGGCTTTAAGAGTTGAAGATTTAAGTAACAAGAGATACACTGATTCACCCTCCCCTCTCAATGTTATTGTGATACTAAAAATTGGTATCAGAGCTAGTTTCCCTTGTCAGGCTAAATCAGCTAGGGTTGATCTTGGATTAGTACACAATGGGTAAGTAGAATAGATCCCCATCCAATAAGGCATCTCAATCAGTTTCAGTTCCTGTGGAAGAGAAAATTGAACTAGAAAATATAGGAGTGAATTTTGAAGTATGTGATGAAAACCTTGAGGCTGAAGTAGATCTAGAAGGTGAGTTGATCACTACACTTGAAGAGTTGAATATAGAAAGGAAAAAGAATAAAATATTGTCTAAGAAGTTGGAATAATATGGGGATAATATTGAAGATCTCTTCTTACAAATTCATAAAGCCAAGAAAATAGAAGAAGCCTTGAAGTCACACCTAGATGATAAAGTCAATGTATGTAGAAAACGTGAAGAGGAATATAACAAAGTTATTAGTGATCTAAAGCTGCAAGTAGAAGAGTCCAAAAGGATTGAAGAAACTCTCAGGTCACAGATCAATGAGAAAGATATTTTTTGCTGCAAACAAGAAGAAGAGATTATTTTTTTGAAGAAACAACTAGAAGATGCCAATACAAATCTCAAATTTGAGAAGAGCGTAGAGTTGCTAGATGAAATGATAAGGCAACAAAGAAGCTCCATGGCTAAGCTTGGTCTTGGATATGAAGCTTAACAACCTTCATCTTCCAAATATGCAAAGAACAAGAAGTTCACTGTTGAAGGATCGAAGCAAGAAAAGTTTGAAGCTGAATCTTCAAAAGGAATAAAATATCAAAGGAGATCTATAGCAAAGAAATCACAACAAAAGAGGTTCTATCACTCTCACTCTATTCATAATAATGCTTTTAATGGCTATTGTTTTAGATGCAACCATTATGGTCATAAGGCAATTTATTATGGATTGAATAATAGATCAAAGAGTTATGATGCTAGAAATACATCTGCTTTTCTGATTGAACACCATATGCAATGTTTTAAATGTAATGGTCATGGGCACATAGCAAGGTTTTGTCCAAGCACTTTTGTATCTAATCTAATGCAAGATAGTAGATTTCATCAAACACAAAGAATGCAACACAGACATGGAATAAATCATGTGCATAAAAGAAAGGAAAGTAATCACCCATCAAGGATGCACAAGAGACAACCACCCAAGAGAAATGTTCAAGTTCACGAAAAGGTTCAAAATAGAGATGTAGTTGAAAAACTCAAGGCCAAGTTCAAGAAAGTTTGAAGAAAGAAAGAAGAAAGGAAATCATGTCTCCTTGGACTGAAGGAGACTACTCTTCTATTGCACTAAGCAACTCCAGGTAGCACATCCTCAGGGGGAGCAATCTTAAAGTTTTATTTTAATGCTCCTATGTATTTTTTTGGTTATCTGAGGATGAAAGGCAAGTAGTCAAGGGAAGTTGTCGTATAGTTGTCAAAGTGTGTTTCAGTTCATGTAGTTGTTTGTGGAGGTACCGTGAAGGGTGATGATTAAATTGAGAGTTGTCATCATTGGTAGTATTACTATATGTTAGTTTTGTACTTTTGATGGTTCTTACTGCCATTGTTCAAAGTTATGGATTATAACAGTTCTAATAATTTGGTTTAGTGAAAGAATGTTGCCCTAGCTACATATATGTGTTTCGATAAAAGCAGTGTGTATTTTTACTACACATTGATGTGAAGATTGTTAGATCTATTATGAAGCTTTGGTGAAAATATTTAATTCACGTGCAAAATTAGAAAGCTCACATTTTATTATTGCATTCAAAGTGGCTACATGAGTAGGAAGTTACATCAATACAAATTGAGTACAAATATTCAAGGAGACAAATTCAGATCGATCCACATTTGATCGTTACACATTTTCTCAACTACGTGTGCAATATTTTTTTCAATCGCCATCAGGTCACCAATCTTCAGGTATCTGATTTCTTCTAATTTGTATGAAGCAGGTTCATGACAATGAAGGTAGGTTCTTCAGTTTCATAGTTGTTCTCAGCTACCTCCTCTTCATCATAACTAATGATGATAAGTTCAGGCACCCCGAGCATGGTATGCAAGGCTAGACAACTATCTTATTCAACAAGGGTTCAAGAAAGGTATGGTGGATAGTAATTTGTATGTCAAAATAGAAAATGGCCATCTTATTTATCTTGTTGTATATGTAGATGATATCATATTTGGCAGTAGGAAAGATGAGTCATGTAAATATTTAGCAAATAAGATGCAGAAAGAATTTGAAATGTCAATGATTGGTGAACTTTCGTATTTCCTCGGGTTGCAAGTTAATCAAAATGAGAAGGGCATATTTATTTCTCAAATTAAATATGTGAAAGAGATGCTAAAAAAGTTCACAATGGAGGATTGTAAGCCAGTTAGCACTCCCATGATGACAAGTTGCAAGTTGAGCAAGGATGACAAATCTCCACATGTTGATCAAACCATGTACAGATCTATGATTGGGAGCTTACTATACTTGATAGCTACCAGACTAAATATTTTGTAGGCAGTTTGCATGGTAGCACGATTTTAGGCTAGTCCCAAGGAGACTCATGTGACAACAGTGAAGAGGATTCTTCGGTACCTCAAGGGTACTATGGAGTATGGGTTATGGTATCCGAAAGGTAAGGACTTCACCCTTATTGCATATTCAGATGCAGATTGGGCAGGATGTGTAGATGACAAAAAGAGTACCAATGGAGGTGCATTCTATCTTGGAGACAGGTTGGTCGTGTGGCACAGTAAGAAATAAGAGTCAGTCTCCTTATCCACAGCAAAGGCATAATATATTGTAGTGACAACGTGTTGTACGTAGGTATTATGGATGAAACAAACCCTAAAATATCTTGGTATTAACTTTAGTGAGCCAATTTCAGTTAAGTGTGATAACACCAGTGCCATTAACATCTCAAAGAATCTGGTTATGCATTCTTGCACAAAACATATTGTTATCCGATATAACTTTTTGAAGGAGAAAGTTGTGGAAGGTGAGGTTAAGTTGGATTTTGTTCCAACAATAGAGCAAGTAGCAGACATCTTGACAAAACCATTGCCCAAGGAAGTCTTTTAGTACCTTTGCAATAAATTGGGAGTGGTCATGCTTCCCAAGAATTGACTAGCTATCGGGACCACATTCTCAGGGGGAGCATTTGTGTATTTGTTTATCTTTTTGCTCATGTTTGTGATTTTTTCTAAGTGTAATAATTTTTTCCTGAGAATGTTGTGCATGGACTCAGAGTGAGTTTGCAGTAGCACTTTGGTATTGTTGTCAAAGGGGGAGAAGAGTTACAGGAAATTGCATGTGTGTTGCCAACAATTCCAAAGGGGGAAATTATTGAGCAAGGTGCAACGACAATATTGTCATTGTTGTCAACACAGTCAGATAGATTGATTGATGTAGTGGATAGGAGTTTAGAGGTTATTCAGAGTATGTACAATGATGTTAAATGCTTATGAGGATGTTTTTGATGTTTGGGTGAAGTTGTTACAGGTTGTTTGTGCAAAGTTGAAAAAATCGTCATGGTGTGGCTGCTCCACAACGTACCCCAAAATTGGGGACCCATATTTTTGCATATTTTCCAAGAAGACCGAAGTGGCCCATATGCTAAATATCAAAGAAAAATCAAAACACCGCAAAGAAAAAAAAGTGTCGTGATATCGTGACATGTTGCATTTTCACGGCCAAAAGAGAAGCGAAAAAGCAAAGAAAAAAAAGTGTCGCAATATCACGACATGTTGCATTTTTGCGGACAAAAGAGAAGCGAAAAAGAAAGGAGAAAAAGGTGTTGCGATATCGTGACATGTTGCATTTTTGCGGCCAAAAGATGAGCAAAAAATCAAAGAGAAAAAGTGTTGCGATATCGCGACATGTTGCATTTTTGCGGCCAAAAGAGAAGCAAAAAAGCAAAGAGAAAAAAAGTGTCGCGATATCGTGACATGTTGCATTTTTGTGGCCAAAATAGAAGCGAAAAATCAAGGAGAAAAAAGTGTTGCGATATCGCGACATGTTGCATTTTCGTGGCCAAAATAAAAGAGAAAATGCAAGGAGAAAAAAGTATTGCTATATCACGACATGTAGCATTTTCGCGGTCCAAAGCAAAGAGAAAATGCAAGGAAGAAAAAGTGTCACGATATCGCAACATATTGCATTTTTGTGATCCAAAGCAAAGAAAAAATGCAAAGAAAAAAAAGTGTCACGATATCGTGACATGTTGTATTTTCGCGGTCCAAAGCAAAGAGAAAGAGCAAGAAGGAAAAAGTGTCACGATATCATGACATGTTGCATTTTTGCGACTCAAAAAGGGTAGGTAGGCAGAGAAACAAAAGTATTGTGATATCACGACATGTCGCATTTTTGTGACTCAAAAAGGGCAGGCAGGAAGAGATACAAAAATGTCACGATATCACGACATGTCGCATTTTCGTGACTCAAAAAGGGCAAGCAGGCAGAGAAAACAAAAGTGTCTCGATATCGCGACATGTTGCATTTTAGCCAAAGGAACATAGTAGTTGATAGTGCGTCTAATATTAGTGATGAACACTAGGATGGTGAAACTAAATACTACATAGTGACGTGGACCCATAAGGAATATTTAATGATTTGAAATCATTTAAGATGGTCATTACACATGGAAAGAAGCAGACGCATGCCCATGTGAAGAAAAGGAAACAAAGGGTCTCAAAATAGAAATGAAAATCCTTCTCGATAAACAAAACACATGCATGCACAAGGGAAGGAGAAAACAAATAGTCATGAAGGAGAAAATGAACAGTCATCGAAGGAGAAAATGAACAGTCATCAAAGGAGAAAACGAACAGTCATGAATGAGAAAACGAACAGTCATCGAAGGAGAAAATGAATAGTTGTCGAAGGAGAAAATGAACAGTCATGAAGGAGAAAACAAACAGTCATTGAAGGAGAAAATGAACAATTATCGAAGGAGAAAATGAACAGTCATGAAGGAGAAAATGAACATTCATTGAAGGAGAAAATGAACAATCATGAAGGAGAAAATGTACAGTCATCGAAGGAGAAAATGATCAGTCATCGAAGGAGAAAATGAACAGTCATGGAAGAAGAAAACGAACAGTCATGGTAGGAGAATATTATGTCATAAAGGAGTTACAATTGACAAGTGGCATATGAGAATATGAAAGAAGGAGTTACAATTGGAGTTACAAAGAGAGGATAGTTATAAAAGGAGTGTTGCTTGGAGAATTTTTGTTGGGGATTTTATTTAGTGAAGTGCAATAAGTGTGTGTGTTTTGTGAATTGTGGTAGACATTGGGTAAGCAATAGACCAGTTAGGGTCTTGTAAAAGTGAAGGCATTTTTATGTCAATATTCTAGTTTCAAAATGGAAGCCCAAGTTGGTGCTTGGCATTAGGGGTTGGTGCTCCTTCTATTTGGTGCTGGTAAATCAGGGGTTGGTGCTCCTTCCAGTTGGTGCTAGTAAATCAGAGGTTGGTGCTCCTTCCAGTTCATGCTAGTAAATCAAGGGTTGATGCTCCTTCCAGTGGGTGCTGATAAATTGATTGTAAAGTTGGTGCTTTGCAAAGGCTGGATTTGGATGGAGTCCAAAAAGTAATTTTGAGGAGTAGCCAAATCGATGAACCTCAGCACATCTTATGTTATGTGATGTTATCTTGTTATATTTTCTTTATTTGGTTTTAATTTTTCATTGTTTTGGCTTTAAGAGTTGAATATTTAAGTAACAAGAGATACATTGATTCACCCTCCCTCCTCTCAGTGTTATTGTGATACTAACACTACTAGACTTGGTATCTATGGTGGTTGAGTCATAAACCATGCATCATACTCCTCAGTAGTCCCCACATAATCCACATCGAGGAGATCTATTTCCTCATCATACTCATAAGTAGACCTACATGCCTTGGTACAAGAGAGACCTATTTCATCTTGATGATGCTTGTAGAGCATGGTTTCCTTAGGAACCCCCTCACTCAATTTGAACTACCACAACACCCGTAATAACTAGATCAGCTCCACCTCCTTTATGTGCTTCCCAACCACCCATCTAGTCTACCACATCCATCGTAGATGCTCCTCATCACCTATTCATATGGTACCTTACCATGGCCTTCATACCACCTAAGCCACTATCAATCCAACCCATAAATAATTGTACCACTGACTCATTTCAATAGGATGACTCAGTTGCACCTCCTCTATCATTGACCACCTCATCACATAAGGTTTCTCTTTATCCCATATCCTATCTTGTAAACCCATAGGCCGAGCCACACTATAGTTCTCCCAACCCCAATATTACAATAGTAAACTACAACCTAGTCCCTTATGCCTCTGCCTTCTCACCTCATATAGTTCTCAGTACAGCTACACTAATAAAGAAGGAGCCCACACATACACTTGAGGTGTAGCGATCATATCATACACCAACTCGATAAGGTTCCATGGGAACCAAAAACCAGTACTATTCGGGTCCACTATGTTGGCCAACACAAACATCACCAATGTGGGTAGGGCATCCAACTTCTTGTCCACATACATGGATAAGTATGTTATCCCTCCACCCATTACCTCTATATCCTCCCACACATATTTTAACATATGGCTCAACTCATGTTTCTTGTCATGTCCAACCTCAACATGCAAGCCCTCCACTAGAAAATTGAGGATGTGATATACATCCTCAAATGTCATAGTCACCTCTTTAGTAGGGAGTTGAAACATCCTCCTATCTGGATCCCATATCTCTACCAAGGTAGAGAGATACCCCTCATCCACCCTCACCACATCTATATTAGATGTCCCAACTAGCCCATCATCCTCTAACCACTTCCACTCATCCTATCGCAATGCCTTCCTCACCCTAGGGATGAGAGGCGAGAACTGATGCCAAACCTAAAAAATCTTCAACTGTAATACAACACAAAGCATTAATATGAAATACATTGCATTTTTTTTTAAAAGAAATTTTTGTACAAAAACAAAATGAGGTTCAAAAACACTTACCTTGGCAAAGTGCACACCTTCTCCCGCAGCCGTGTCATCTCCATACATCCCCATAGCTTCTGCAACTTCACTCCACTTACTCCACTCCATTTCACTTCCTTAGATGCAACTTATGAAATTTTTGGATGCACAAATGAGCTTTATTTACCCTCTATAGGTCTTTTATAGTTGTTTTAGGTGCACTAAAATGCCTTCTTGCATTTGAAAAGTGCCAAAATTTGGCGAGCGTTTGTACAAGAAATAAGCGCCCACTGGTGTTTGGTATCAATATTGAAAAATAGAACAAACTGATCCAAAAAGGTAGCTTACCTGCTCCACTTCATTCTAAATTTCATCCATACATCAATTTTATCATAATTTCATGTTTTATGAAAGCCAAAAATCATTTTGGAATCTTAATTTTTGCTCATGACCAAAATTCACAAAATCACATTACAAGTTACAAAATGTTTCAAAATGGTCCAAATTTTTACAAAACAATAATTTTCACAATTTTCATCATCAATTACATCGTTGCAATTATTTTTGTGAATATATGAATTAATTTGGAGGACTAATTATTATTTGCACTCACAAGGCACAAAATTGTCAAAAATTGCTTCAAAATGATTCAAATCAATGTAAAAGTTCACAAAACCATACAAAAAAATCACCAATATATTTCTCATCATAACATATTAATTCCAACATCATTTCCATCCATAAATAATTGTATTTGCACATTTTCCAAGATCATTTACAATTACAAGTGAACCTTGTATCTAGTGGTCTATCCTATCTCCTTGGCAATTGTAGTGATTTATGTCCATGCAAGTCGGTAAGATGAATAAATAACCATAAGGAAACTTGGCTATATTCATCATCACATATTTTATTTAAAAAAAAAACAAAATCAATTTTAGTACTTCACCTTTCGAGTGAAACTATGCCAAGACCAATTTTATCTACAACTATCATTGATGGTCTTGTTCGTGGGGCCTGAAACATAGATGGCATCATATATCATTATTTATTTTTACATTGATATCCATCATGGTGACTATACCTAGCTAGGGTTATTGATTCCAATTATAGGAATTTATTGATAGTCACTAGTTGACCCTCCAAATTTGACTCCTTTTTCTTATTGCATCTTCATCACTTTACATTTCAATGATGTCATATGGTAATTTCTTCAACAACATGGAATCATCCCAAACTTGGGATAACAAAATTTGAATTTGATTTTCCCACAATGGGATACATCTTACATGATCATGGCATCTACACTTGGCAAAAACACATTTTCTATTAGGGCAACAACAAAATCAATCACTTGCATTTTACAAAAATCCCCTTCAATCGTTGGGGCAAAAACAATATCACATTTACATCATTCATATTATCCATAATAATACCATGCATTTCACATAATCCTCTACATAAATATATCAATTATCTTGTGATATGCATCCGTCACTCATTCACCATTTGAGGGGGTAAGCTACACAATCAAAATTATTTTGTCTCCAAGTTCATTTTTGCATTCCAACTAGAAAGTTGCTTCTACATCAGGCCAAACTAGGTGTCTTGTATTTTTGCACCGCATTATGTTTCACGGAACATGATACAAAAAGGGGCATCTATAGACACCAAAATCTAGCCACTTGTCATCCATCCATAATTTTTTGCCACATTTATCCATTATTTATATATATTTGTTTAATATTGTAGATACCAAAACAGCACCAATCCGATTATGTGACAACAAGCACTGATCGCACTAACACACACAGCCCCCAGGGTAGCCCTCAAAGGTTAAACAGTGGTTCTAACCACTCACACAATAGTTTTGCAAGTCAAAAATCAATTTGGTATCTTTTAGACACTCAGCTGCTTATTCGTCCCACCCAGGGATGAGTGCGGATTTATACTCGTCTCACCCAGAGACGATTACCAGCGCTCGCTTCGGGGTGGGACGAACGCCAGGTTTGACCAAAAAAAAGTCAGATCTCGGCATGTGACAACTCAGAACTGCCACTTAGCTTTTCTTGCATGACATAGGAGTGCGAGTGAGTTCTTTTGACAACTCATATCTACCAATTAACTCTCCCTTCACTGCATGGGAATGAGAGTAAGCTTTTTAAGACAACTCAGATTTGCCACTTAGCTATCCCTTCATTGCATGGGAGTGCAAGTGAGCTTTTCTAAAACATACAAAGACATACACAGAGGCGCTTAAGAAGCCCTTGATCAAGAAGAAGTCTTCTCTTCACACAAAAAGCATTCATGCAAAGAAACACTTTTGCATGTTAATTCAAAGAGACCCCTTGGGTCTATAAAATGGTGAGTTTCCTCACCCAAAATATATACAGAGAAGGAGCATTTTGAGCGATGAAGTGCTGCTAATTCATTTACTTGCGATTTGTGTTTTCAACATCCATAATCTCTTAATCAAAAGAGAGGTTATTGGGTGACTTTTGAAGGCACGAATCAAGGACCAACACCGATTTTTCTGACCACAATATCCTACCAATTTGCCGACAACTTATCACATCAGGTTTTGGACCCATCCTAAGCGGATTGGTGTCGAAGAAAAGTTTCACCCGCGGGTGGTTTGCCTTCAGGCACCCCCCGCTTTATTTATTTTGTAGTATTTAGCTAGTTTAATGTTTATGCTTTTTTCAAGTTTTCATTTTATTTAGACTCATTTTAACCATCGTTAGATTCATATTTTATTTTTCATACACAGGTGCTACTGATTCTTTTTTTGCTTCTTTGAACGCAGATTTACAGCATTGGAGGAGCAGTGAGGAATCGACTTTTATCAACGCAAGCGGCGACAACGTTTTGGTTCGCCCATCTTACATGTGGGCACGTGGAAGAAGGAATTCTGAAACAAGTTGTAAAAGACCAACATTTAACGCTCCTATCCCCTAAAAAGGAAGGAGACGCATTGTAACACAAATTTGAAAAGCATATCAATAAAAGGGTCGATCTTTATATTGCTTTAATATCTTGTGTTCATGTTCTTTCTTTTTATGCATTTTTCAATAACATAGGATTTAAGCGTTATTTTAGTTTCGTTTACATTGCATTTTTAGTTTATCCTTTTAGTTTCCAAAATATCGTGCTTTCAATGGTGATCACGGTGGGACTTCTGTCCTCTATTTTTTTTAGGTTAAATTACTGATCTAAAATTGCTTGTTTTTTTACAAGTACCTGTTTTTCAACATCGGACTGTTATTCATCTCTGCAAGTGATGATTATAGAATTGGTATTCGTTTCACCTCGGGACGAATAAATTATTTGTCCAACCATGAGACGATTACTATTATGATATTCGCCTCACCCAGGGACGAGTATAATTCTGTGCAATTTTCAAAGCAAATCAGAAACATCCGGTTAGGCAGAGAAGAGGTAGGGGTTTTTACAGCTTCTGTCAAATTTTTGTTTTTCTATTTTTTGGTTTTCAGTTTTGTATGGCTTAGGAAAATATTTCTTTTTCATTTGCCTGTTTCAATTTTTGCAAATTAAAATGAACCCCACACATCACGTGGTATTTTAAACCAAGGCGTTGGTCGTAAAACCCCAACCCTTGAGCAAGACCAAAGGTGGATTCCATTATCACTTTGGCTTGAGATATTGCATCCATTACCTCGATCGCGACTGTTGCTAGACATAAATCCTGACGAAAGCTAACTGAGTGTAGCTTGGGGTGATTCCCAGCATGCAAGGATAAGTATTCTATGGTAGGTGTCATAAACAGAGTGATTCCCCTTCCGTACCACCTATGTTCCATGTATCATCTACTCTCACGTACCTATAGTCTCCCTCACGTAAGGGCGGGTATATAGAGAGGTTGGTATATCGGTTCGGCAATGGTATATTGAAGGGGCGACCATTTTGGGAGTCATAAGAGCCTTCATAATTGCATTTAAATGTTTCACAAAATTTTCAAAAACAAAAAAAACAACAAAAACACACTAAACCAAATTTAGGGCACACTATTAATCTTTAAAAGAGATAATCATTGCTTGTGTGTGTATGCTATTTTCTGTTTAGACAAAAAAAATCATAAAAAGAAAATCATAAAAAGAATTTTTGCATCTTTAGGTTAGCATTACCATGGTGAATACTCATAGCCAAGCCCAATCATGGGAAAAAGCTACAGAAAATGCACCAAGAGAGACGAATCGTCTCCGATATAGCCTTGAAGACTTGGCCATCCCGCCTCGACGGCAGGGTATACCAGTTAGTTCACACCATGCAGAACATGGCTCTAGAGGCCCATCATTGAGGGGCACTCCAACCCATACAGTCATAGAACATGGCTCTAGAGGCACCTCCTTGAGGGGCTCTCCAAGTCAGGCCATCAATAGACGAGACTTTAGAACCCCCTCTCTAAGGGGAACTCATGAGCAACAAGAATATTTTCAAGAAAATAACCTATATATACCACCTGGTCTAAGCACGAGGCCTCCTTTGGAAGTTCATTTTGGGTGGCCTAGTGATGAAGCGTTGTGTACTACTCTAGAACAACAAAGGGTCCAAAAGGAAGAACCATATGATTTTGTGGTTCCTAATTTACCCCTGATTAATGTCGGACACAATAGACCATATCCAGAACATCAGGTTCTCCCGACAAGGCAAGACAATTCTGCCCGCACTTTTTATGCATATCATAGAGAGAGTGAGGAGGATCACTACATTCCTCAAGAATAGTATCCAGTGTGGAAACGATGCACATCTGCACCTGCTTTATATCCAGATTGCTCATTGAGACCAGAGTTTCAAGTTAATGCGGCCAACCTCGATAGAGGGAAGCAATATATAGGGGTCTCAGAGCACCATGATCGAAATAGATATGTAGGAGAGACATCTAGGCCTATTAAACAAGAGACGACAGAACAAAATGACTTGGAATTTGCACAACTAGCCACCCTCCAAGAACAAATCACGCGGCTTAGGCAAGAACAACAGGAATTAGAACATTTGTATCACCTTGATCAAGAGCGCATTCAGCATCAGACAACTGAATTGCTTCACAACCATGCGCTTGAGAAGGCCCCAGTCCCTCATGCATAGCAATATTAGATGTATGTGAGGCACAACCCCTTAGTGTGAGATAGGTCTCCGTGACTTCAGCAAGCACTGCCTCCAAGACCTCTTAGACCTAAGCGGGAGGTCATTCCTCACAACCATGATGGGCATCCTCCGCGGGCACCCGTCCATGTTTACAGGCCTAGGCCAAACACTCCTCAATAAGATTATGAGGATA
Source organism: Wollemia nobilis (assembly GCA_028583015.1). Taxonomy (NCBI): domain Eukaryota; kingdom Viridiplantae; phylum Streptophyta; class Pinopsida; order Araucariales; family Araucariaceae; genus Wollemia; species Wollemia nobilis. The sequence goes on along the minus strand of JAQPPZ010004356.1, from coordinate 69,862 downwards.
ATTACCAAGAAGAAGAGCGGTTTGAAATGCCCTATCAATGCAGAAGGGAGGCTACTCATTTATCCATCCAAAGGCCTCAAGTTCCCCGCAACCCACAACGAGAAAAAACCAAGGAGGAAGAGATTACGTCCTTCGATGCATACAAAGTGTTGTTAGAACACTTAAAGACTATGGAACTCAAGACTTCTGGGCCCCAAAAGCCTACCTTACGCCAAATCCATAGTCATCCGGTGCATCCATCAGTGCCAGCACCTCCATACCCCGAACATTTCAAGCTGCCCTAGTTGGCACTCTTTAAAGGGGATGAGGATGCTCAAGAGCATGTGACTTGATTTTTGAGCCAATGCTTTGGTATACAATACAATGATGCATTGATATTGAGAACATTCATAACCACATTCGTAGGATCTACCTCGGATTGTTTTACACATCTACCGAAGCATAGCATCTACAACTTGGATCAACTAGTGGACGCATTCTTAGAACGTTTTGCTTTCAATACAAAGAAAAATGCGTCACTCAATGATCTAGCTAGCCTCAAATAGTATGAGGAGGAGTCTATGGTAGCATATGGGAATCGATGGAGGACGGTGCTTTCAAAGTTGTCCTACCTCCCTCCTATGTCCAACCTAACTCAAATGTTTGCAAAGAGTTGTTTGTGATTGATCTCTGTGCTATTGCAGCTACAGCAATACACCACTTTAGAAGAAGCTCTGGCGCAAGCTAGACGTATCGAAGAGATCAAGATACAGGATGGCAAAATTGCCAAGCCTAAGAAAAAAGAGTGGAACAAGAGCACCAAAATAGGGAATATGCAACAGAAACCTGTTGCGGTCAATCAAGTTGCTATTAATGCCCCTATGCCTACCCAAGCAACATAGCCTCCAAAGGCTAATTATCAGGCGGTGCCTCACAATAATTATGAGAAATATAACAAAAAGTAGGATCAAAATCAGCAGCGTCACCCTAAGCGACAATTTACACCATACACTGAGTCTAGGGATTCCTTGTTTGACTGTTTGTCAGCGGCAAACTTGATTAATCTGCTAGATATTCCAAAAATCGATCCTAATGTGCCAAAGCCTAAGGGTTATAGAGAGGATATTTTCTATAGATTCCATAGAAGGAAAGGGCATGACCTTAATGTATGTTGGACGTTTAAAGGTTTAGTGCAAGATCTCATTGACAATCACACATTGGTAGTGGATAATCCCATCGCACCCAACAACCAACAAATGGGTGTTTTCAAAGATCCTTTACCCACACATGATGCACAAATGAAACCTTTGCATGTCAATGAAGTGCAAAAGAGTTGCCCCATGGAGGGGTATGTTGGAATGATTAGCATTGTGACAAGAAACAAGAGACACCCAGGAGTTGTCCCTGCGACAGCCACTAGGGAAGTTCCATCCACGTCACAACATCAACCAAATCCTACACAGTTGCCCCTGCCTAGACTAGTGGCCACAATTCGAACTAGACTTACTCAAAGTCTACGGACCACATTGGCTAGGCTCTCCATTTATGAGCTTATTCAATAATCAACGCCCCATTGGGAAGCTCTTATGGAGATATTAAAGGCAATTGAATTGCAACCCCACGAAGCGGATTCGTTCAATAATTTTGTGGGGCATGTCAAACAGTGTACTTAACCAGTCATTAATTTCAGGGAAGATGAGCTAAAAATGGTGACTGGAGATGTAGCGGATCCACCCCTACACGTTATTATGCAGGTCAACAGGACTCCATACAAACGGGTGTTGGTAGACACTGGTTCGTCCAGTAACATTATTACAACTGTTGCACTGAAACATTTGAAACTGCCAGCTTCTCACATTGCACCTTCCACTTATACCCTTCAAGAATTTAATGATGCGATATGCTCGACAGTTGGCACAATTTTCCTGCCCATACAAGTGGAACAAAAGACCATTCATACATTGTGCCACATTTTAGAAGGTGATATGGCTTACAATATCTTGCTTGGGCGGCCTTGGATTCGGGATATGAAGTGTGTCCCTTCAATTGCTCATCAATTTCTAAAGTATACATTTGAAGTACAAGTGCATGTGGTCCCCATAGATTTGGAACCTTTTAAATACTACAATTCAGTGCAAATCATGCCACAGTCGACCATTCCTTCAACGCACGTGGATTTCTAGTTAAATCCATCTAAACGGGGTCCGACTAAGCAATAATCTCCACTATCGAATCAATAAAATTCCTAGGAAAGTTCATATTCTTCATCCAGTCCTCCCATAATGATGCCACCTACGTTGGCCACTCCAACGAACAAAGGAAAGAAGCCCCTGGAAGTGGAACCACCTCTAGTCTCCACCATCTCTACAGAAGAGATGCATAATAGAATGGAAGTTGAGACGATTGGTTCACCCCACATGGAATGGACTCAAGGAGAACTCCCATGTGCTTCCCCTCAATCACCAATGATTACTGTTGATATTTCTAACACAGGCATGGGGGAGTATATAGTGCGCAATGTTGTTGCAACGCCCACACTTCAGTCTATGCAAGACATGGGAAGACCTCGACTCCCCATAGGCTCCGTGGTTCCTTTAGGCTACCCACCTAATCAGAAAAACTTCATTTTTGGGGGCCTGGATCATGGCGTTGAACCTTCCCAACAATAATAGGAAGATGAAGATCCCTTTGTGGAAGATGTCAACTATCTGGCTAACCCAGACTTCGCATTATGATATCTTAGCCAATGCAATTGGCATGGATACGGGTTAGGTAGGTATGAACAAGGAATGCATGTTTTGTGCCAACCAAGATACCAAATGCCTTATGATAAGTTAGGAGTAGGGTTTAATCACCCTTTGCCCCTCGACATCTTGGTCGAAAACATGCAAGGCCTAGGGATAGGCAACAAGGATGGGTTGGCATCAGATCCATATGCGAATCCAAATACAACTTATACACTGGGGGATTATTTCCCATTACAAACAAATAAACTTATTGACCTCAACAACCCTTTCCCTATGGCCAAACAAGGAGAAACCTCATGGACTCACCCACAAGGGGAAGATGGACAAGACCACGAAGGGTCTTCTGAAGATGAGTCGAAGTACGATCATTCGCACGAATATCCAATGAATGACGATCATGACAACTTCCTGATGATGTTCCCATTGAATGATCCCAGTGAGCATAGGCTACATCAACAACAACAAAATCCTTTGGACATAGATGACATGTTTGAACACTTACACATAGGTCCAAGACATAGGCGGCATTTCAACCTGGCGTAGTTATAGCAATTACTGCACCCACCACTCTAGGCATATCGAAAGCATCTTTCACTTGGAGACCCTATCAAACCATCAGTGCCTAGGGCAGACCCTATTTGCAGGTCCATGCATAGTGCTGATCCCTTTGTGCCAGTGCCTACAGAGCAAGATCCAAAGCACCAAGAACATCCTGAATGTCAGAGTTGTCACATTTGCGGTCATGGATATTACAATCATTTCATCAACATGGTCTCCATTGACTTGACTGCCCCCATCCATGATCCAGCCAATCCAACATGATTATTGCATCTAGACATAGAGGCTATTGATTGGGATTGCGCTGGCACACCACCATCTCCATAAAAGTATTGGCCTTGCGGTGGAATGTTTCATTTCACTCCAGGACAGACTCAGGATGTCTTCCATGCTGAAGAGGAACTTGATGTTCCTAATGACGATCTTAATTCAGCAAACGATATCCATCTGATCCCAATTCCACACTAGTTGGAAGATGGATCCCATATGTCGGTTGAAGCAACGACTGATGTAGACATCGGCACAGATCCAATGAATCCATGGATTCTCAAGCTGGGGGTAAGTCTTTCCCTCGAATATCAAGTCTATTATGTTACCCTTCTTAAGGAAAAGAAGGAGGTTTTTGCATGGTCATACAAGGATATGCCGGGACTAGACCCACAGCTAGTCACGCACAATTTAATGCTTGATCTGAGAATCAAGCCAGTCAAACAAAAACTACGCAAGATGCATCCAACAGTGGCCTTAATGGTAAAATATGAGTTACAAAAGTTGTTGGATGCCCAGTTTGTCATCTGTGTGGATTATTCGCCATGGTTTTCTAACATGGTTCCTGTCAAGAAGCCCGACAGGAGGATTCGCATATGCACTGATTTTTGAGATCTTAACAAAGTGAGTCCTAGGGATGATTTTACTTTGTTGAGCATCGACGCATTGGTAGACGCTACAGTGGGCCACGAAATGCTTTCCCTTATGGATGGTTTCTCAGGATACAATCAGACTCGTATCAATCTTGAAGACCAACTAAAAATGGCATTCACAACGCCTTGGGGGACATTTTGCTACAAGATCATGCCTTTTGGCCTTAAAAATGCCGAATCCACCTACCAACGTGCCATGAAATACATCTTTCACGATTACATGCACAAAACTTTGGAAGATTACATGGATGATTTGTTGGCCAAATCTCTTTTGCGCCCAGATCACATCGATGACTTGAGCAAGGTCCTTGATCGCCTCATTGAGCATAAAGTCAGACTAAACCCCAAGAAGTGCATCTTTGGCGTCACCTCTGGAAAGCTCTTGGGTTTCATAGTCTCCAAACGAGGAATTGAGGTTGATCCAAACAAAGTCAAGGCAATCCTTGAAATGCGTCCCCCAACCACCATCAAGCAGCTCAAGAGTCTATAGGGAAAGGTTGCGTCGATCAAGCGCTTCATAGCGTAGTTATCTGACAAATGCCGACCCATGAATAAATTATTGCATAAGGGGGTCACATTTCATTGGGATGACGAGTGCCAGTCAGCCTTTGATGACATTAAACAGTACTTGGCTTCGTTGCCAGTATTGGCACCACCTAGACCAGGAGTGTCATTCTATTTATACATCTCAGCCACTGAGGTGGCACTGGGTGCCATGATGTACCAAAAAAATGAACTTCATAAAGAACATACTACATACTATCTTAGCCGCACCCTGGTTAGTTATGAACTTAACTATGCATGTTGAAAAACTCTGCTTGGCAGTGGTGTTTGCTACCAAAAAGCTATGCCACTACATGCTTAGTAATAAGACGTATGTTGTGTCTAAGGAGAATCCATTGTGATACATGATGAGTCATACTTATCATAGTAGCCGCACGGCAAAATGGATCATGTTGTTGACAGAGTTTGACATAGAGTTCATTGGACAAAAATCCATAAAATGTCAAGTCATCGCCGATCAACTAGCCGAGGCTCCTCTTGAAGACGATCAACCTCTGACTTTTGAACTACCTGATGATGGGGTCTTCCATGTTTCAAAGTCACCAGATTCTGATGAGCCTGAGTCACAGGCTGACATAACCCTATTCTTCGATGGTTCTAAATGTGAGCAAGGGGGTGGTGCAAGAATTGTATTCTTCACTCTGCAAGGCACTCCAATGCCCTTGTCATTTAAATTAGACTTCTTGTGCACCAAAAACAATGCAGAATATGAAGCCTTGCTCATAGGTCTTCAAACAACAATCACCATGAACATTAAACGATTGAACATCTTCGATGATTCGTTGTTAATTGTCAATCAAGTAAAGGGGATATTCCAATGTAAATGTCTAGTTTTGTGGGCCTATAAAGCCCTTGTGGACAAATTCCTGGCATAAATTTAATGGTATGACATCGAGGCACTCCCTTGATCATCAAATCATTTTGCGGATACTATGGCCTCCTTGGGGTCACTCATCCCACAAGACCCTTCTGGTGAAATGACTAAAATTCAAGTTAAAACATTATCGCAATCTACGATGGAGCGTGCAAGCTCTGATTTGACACCAGGAATCCACATGATCCAGATTGAACCATATCTGGATAAGTTCTCTTGAATTCAATATTGTTTGATTCAAGCCAACTGGGGGTCCTTGTTCTCCTCAACCCCTCTTACTAGCAACACCACGTTGTTTTTACAAGTTATTTACTGCTTAGCTTTTGTTTGGGATAGACTTCAAGATGGATTGGCCGTTCATACTATCGAGGTTTCTAATTAGCAAGATTGGTACACACCCATTTGGGATTACCTCAAGCTAGGTAATCTCCCACTTGGATTGACACAAGCCATGAAAAGATCATTCAAACAAAAAGCGGCAAAGCATGTCTTGTTAGGAGACATTTTGTATTGTCAAAATTATGAAGGAATCCTCCTTCGTTGTTTGGACCAGCAAGAGTTCACTTGGGTTATCACCCAAGCTCACGATGGTACATGTGGTGGCCACTTCAGTGGTATGGCCATCGCAAAGCACATTATTTGCATGGGTTATTATTGGCCATATTTAGAGCAAGATTTTTGCACATACATGAAGAAGTGCGTGAAGTGTCAGCACCATGCTAATTTGACACACGTACCTTCTCAAGCCTTGTAGCTGATCCAATAGATTTGGTCTTTTTTGCAATGGGGCTTTGATCTAATTGGAAAGATCTCCTCTGCGTCATCTGGTCATCACACATTCATTTTAACGGCCATAGAGTACTTTACAAAATGGGTGGAAGCAATTCCGCTGACCACTACGACTGGAACCCGCATTACAAAGTTTATTTTGCATAACATCATATGTCGTTTTGGTATTCCATCCAATATCCTATCAGATAATGGGACACCATTCAAGAATAAATATGTGCGTGCTTTGACAACAAAGTACAAGATTCAACATAGCTTTTCAACACCCTATTATCTGCAGGAAAATGGGCAAGCAGAGGCGTCCAACAAAACCCTAGTCGCCATTCTCAAAAAGACATTTGCAGAAAATCATAAAGACTGGAACATTCATATCCCGCTTTCCCTATGGGCTTATCACACCAGCATTCAAATGCCCACTAGGGCAACTCCATTTTCATTGGTGTATGGATTCGAGGCAGTCATGCCTTTTGAGTTGGAAATTTCTTCCCTACGCATTTCAATGCAAGAGTTCATCGATGATGACACTGCGCGGCAGGCCCGATTAGATCAACTGACGTTGCTTGATGAACGATGTGTTAATGCTCTTGAGAATTTGTGTATCTATCAAGAGCGACTTAAGAAAGCATACAACATGAGAGTCCATCTTAGGGAATTTCAGGTTGGTGACTTGGTCTTAAAAGAGAACCAACAGAATTCTAATTTGTCGTCCCATCTATGGGATAAGTTTGTGGCAAACTGGTTAGGTCCTTACATCATTAACAGTAGAATAGGACCTGGAACATACCGGCTTGCATCTCTTGAAGGAATCAAGGAAACAGAACCCTTGAATATCATTCATTTGAGGCCATTCCACATCTAGAGAGCCATAGTTCAACACAAAAAGCTCCAAGGATTATCACAATCGCTTGGTCAACCCAAACGCTCCAAGGATTATCACAATCGCTTGGTCAACCCAAACGCTCCAAGGATTATCACAATCGCTTGGTCAACCCAAACGCTCCAAGGATTATCACAATCGCTTGATCAACCCAAAAGCTCCAAGGATTATCACAATCGCTTGATCAACCCAAACGCTCCAAGGATTATCACAATCGCTTGGTCAACCCAAAAGCTCCAAGGATTATCACAATCGCTTGGTCAACCCAAAATCTCCAAGGATTACCACAATCGCTTGGTCAACCTAAAAGCTCCAAGGATTATCATAATCGCTTGGTCAACCCTAAATGCCCCAAAGGTATCTATAAACCCTTTGGTCAAGACAAAAGCTCCAAGTATTACCATAACTGCTTGGTCAACATAAAAATTCAAAAATAAATAAAAACAACACAAAAAATCAAAATCACAAAAACAATTGCATTTCAATTCCATGCTTAAAAAAAAAAAAAAAACAACAATCAAAATTACAAAAACAATTGCATTTCAATTCCATGCATTAAAAAAAAAAAAAAAACAACAATCAAAATTACAAAAACAATTGCATTTCAATTCCATGCATTCTCATAAAAATCAAAATTACAAAAACAATTGCATTCCAATTCCATGCATTCTCATAAAAAACAAAATACAAAAAAATAGGTTACATTAAGCATTACATCCATACATTGCATACTTCGATAGGTCATACAAGTCAAAAGCACCATAGGTTGTCATTACTTGGCAATTCCATCATTTCCACATCAAATCCATTTTCATAAACGCATACATCCAGCATATCACCCTTTTATTTTAGCATAGTCAGTTGTCTCCTAATGTATATAGGGTTTTCATCATTCAGATGTCTTTAAATTTCTAGCCAAAACTATACATAGTTAAACAGATTTTACACGAGAAAGTTTTACTTGGATCACACCTTGTTACGTAGCATCCCAACACAAATTAACACACATTTAAAAATTCCTAAGTTGTGTGGACGAAAGATGAAACCTGCACCGTAATCCAAGTTATCATAAGCGAAACGGCTATCTTGCTTATCCCCCTATGCGAATGACCCTAGGAATTCTGAGAGTTGGCAAAAGGACAAGCATCCTCCCTACCCAATTCCCAAAGAATCCCAAGTTCTCAAAAGTTGCAAAACATCAAAAATTTGCAAAACGTTAAAACATTACAAATTTTACATCCTACAGTGCACACATCAAAAGGCACAAACAATAGTGATTCTCGTCACTCCATATTCAAATCCCTTGATCAAAAAAAAATAAAAAATAAAAAATAAAACAAAAATAAACAGTGATTGTATCACTATAAAGAGCAAGTATCCCAATAAAATTGAAGAAAAGAAGGGAGTCAAACTTGAATCCTTGGAACTCTCAGTATTTCGACAAATCATGAGGCAAGCTTTAGTATCGATTTGGTTGATAGCCTATTGGTCACTGGTGGTAAACCTCCCGCATGACGATATATCTGTCACATTAACTTGTGTGCAGATCAATGTTTGCATGTGGATGAGCTAGCTTATGGTATCCTAGATAAAATCATAGATTAATCTGACTAAATACAATAAAGGAGTTAGTGGAGCTAATTAGGTGATCCTCAGTACAGGTTCGGTTGAAAGCCCATCTGGCACTGGCGATATCCTGATGAATAACACATAAACGAACTCAATTGCACACACAGGGATGTGAAATAACATAGTTAAATTCAAGTCGAATTTAGACCTTGCTTAGAAGTCTTGCGAGATAAATGTACAGTCTTGGCTAGTTAGTTAAAAATATCTGCATCTCAGTAAATCTTAACTACATTTTCAAACAATCGATACATTTCATTTCCTACATCACCATAAAAAAAAAAATCGACAAACTACAAAAACAAAGTTTTCACATGCACAAGCATTCCACAAAGTTATCCCATTACTATATCAGGTCAATCCAATCTTGTACAGTCTATGGTGCATCGACAAATCATCAATAATTCATTTCATTCATTTCATATGCATACATCATACCAATTAGAACCATCGCATTCATCATCGCCTATGCATACATCAATGTAAAAACATGTACATAAAAATAAATCATGCAAAAAGTATAAACACCAAAAAGAGTCATCTGTATATATATATCATAATAAAATTGCCCGCAGGCTACAAAACTGGTCCTCTGACCCCGTAATCATACACCCAAATCCCCAATTCTAGGGCATCGTCCACCATGATCATGTAGGATCGGTGCGACGGGAACTACCCCCTATGGTGCGGGTCCTCTGAGACCTCTTCGGACGGCTACTGCTCGCCCTTGCACCATGCCCGCTGGCCTCTCCCTCATCCCATCACCTTCGCTATGAGGATGTTGTCTACTTCGTGTCACTCCCTCTCGAGCGTCGCGATGATCCACCTTCGAAGAATGCAGGTACTCGCCCACCAAGGCGGATAACCTCATCCTCCAGCTCGTCCCGCTGTCGCTCCAAGTCCCTCATCCGCTACCGGTATGTCACAAGGTTATCCTCACGTCGCTCCAACTGTGTCCACAAGAGATCCCTATCCTGTACCATCTCCCTCAGCTCCTGATCTCACCTTCGCAATAACTATGTCAATTGCGCTACCTCAGCGTGCAACCCCGACTCTGTATCCCCCTGCCCGACCGGTTGCATCGGCCTCTCTGGAGCATCAGCCTGCTCTGGAGCATCCTGCATCTTTGGCTGCTCCTCCTCATCAACATCCTCTCCCGCATCTACAACCTCCACCATATCCACATCCGTAGGAGCTCCCCAACCCTCTCCTGGTGCCTCTGCACCCTCTCTGCCTCCCGCTGTCTCATCTCCTCCCAATGGCCCCTCACCTCGCCACTGCCAAAGCGTCCATCACTCCTGATACTCGATCGTCACTCCGACGTCATCTACGTCCAGAATGTCTAGTATGGTATCCGACTCCTCCCCCAGTGGCTCGAGGATCAGTGCAACTAAGGTCCTGTCATCACTCCGATGTCGATAGACTACGGGTTCCCCAGGAAACCCCTGGCGTACCCCAAACTGTCGTGTCACTCAGAGGTAGTGAAAGTACTCTTGCTCCATCCCGTGTCGACCAGTCACCCATCTCCCCCTCTGGACCCGCAGAAGCCAGTCATCAGCCTCTGGCCATGCGGGACAATCCTGATATGGCCTCCATACCACATCTTTGGGAGTCAGTCATGCCAATGCATCTCTGTAATGGTCCACGTCTCCCGTGAATCGTCGATCTGCCCCTGCTCCTCTGATCGATACCATAAAGCACCATAACCAATATCCCTGTCCACCATGTCAGCATGGGTATACCAATATGATCCCTAGTTTGGCCTAGATACCATAACGTGAAACATAATGCGGTGCAAAAATACAAGACACCTAGTTTGGCCTGATGTAGAAGCAACTTTCTAGTTGGAATGCAACAATGAACTACATTCAAGATATGGTGGAAATAATATTTAAATACAAAATTCAAATATTATAAGGAAAATGGATTAAAAGTTTATGAAAAAATATTTTAAACACCACCATGGGCATAGAAGTCTAAGGTTATAATATTTAAATCTTCTTAAGATTTAAATATTTCATAAAGAAAAATTTTGGGCATAAAAATTCAAAGGAAGGCATTTGAAAATATTAAAAAATCATTTCAATGGGAGGCATCGATGTCATGACAAAGGGAGGACATGATTTGCATATAAATCAAGGTTCAAAACCTTGGCAAAGGTTTGTGGTGAAAATTTGAATATCTGCTTATGCATTTCGTTCAAAAAATAGAAGAAGATAAAGGACACAATTTTAGGTGAAAAGGATAGAAAGGTCAAAGATGAGGTGCTGGTCAAAAAGACGCAATTGACAATCTAGCATAGTTGGCCCCAGAGGCAATGCTAAGATAATGGTGCAGAATAGGTCACTGGTTTGATTCCTTTGGAGGGAGGTTTTTGCAAGGTAGTAAAAGGAGAACATTTTGCAGATCGATTGGCAAGGATATAAAGGGGTTTCACCTCATATTCTAGACATAGCTGATAAGATAGCACATCTAGTCGTAGGGGCAGTGCTAAGGTGCTATAGTAGAAGCAGTTGTTGGTTTGATTCCCATGGAGGGAAATTTTACAAGGTAGAACAAAGGAGGTTTTTGTGCGCTCAAAATTAAGGTACAAATTTTTGTTTAAAAGTGTATGTCTAAGGTTGTTGTGCATGTGAAGTAAAAGGGAGGCAAAATATTTAAGTTTTTAAATTCAAACTTACTAGGAGTAATAAGGTGTGACAAAGGATATATGGTTGTGTAATTTGTGCCTTGTTGTGTTGAATATTATTTTGCAAGAATAGGAGTAATAAGGTGTTATAGTGGCTTGATATTTTATTGTAATTATTGCATGGTGAAAGGAAAATATGAGGGGTTTTTGTTGAGTGTTAATGCTTCATATTTGAGAACAAAAGAAGGGTCATAGAGCATCATTTTCAGATTTCTTTATGCACATCTTTTTGAGAAGAAAGTTTGTGTGGAGGTTTGAGAAAATATTTTACTATCTAAATCTTGAAGTGGATAAAGATAATTTATTTGTGAGTTAGGTACTTGAGGGCACATATTCATAAAATCAAATTAAGAGGTATGGTGAAACAATTCCTTCTCTAAAGTGTTTGATCGAGTGAAATATTTATGAATTATAAGGTGGAGAAATAAGTATTACATATGTGAATTGTTGGAAATATTTGAGCTAGGGTTTGTAAAACAACTTGTACATTATTGATTGGTGAAATTTGAAACACTTGTGTTAGGGGTTTCAAGAACAATTTGTGAATTATTGTGTTTGATCATTGAGAGTAATTTTGCAAAGAATAGAGACCATTTTTGTGAAGTTGATTTGAAAGGAATTTGCAAGAGGTAGAGATTGGATTAGATGAATGCAAGATTTGTGAATGTGAAGAAAACATTGGGCATTTGATAGTACATATCATTCTCTATATGTTCTAGAGGTTAAAATAATTCTAAGTAGAATATGTCTAAATTGCCTAGTTGAAGAAATCATTTCTAAAAGAGATATAAGCATTGTTTGTATGCAATATTTGGGAATATTTGAGTAGGTTCTATGAGCAATATTAAGGTATATTTGAGCAAGTCTTATGAGAAGACTTGGGATAGAGTTGAGAACATATCTATGAGAAGACTTGAAGTAGATTTGGGTAGATATAGAGAGTAGGTTTGAGATAGATTTGTGCTAACCTTGTAATGAGGTTTGGTGCAAATTTGGGCAGAGATAGAGAGCAGGTTTGAGGTAGATTTGTGCATGTAATGTGTGCAGATTTGGATAGATTTATGAGTAGAGTTGGAGTAGATTTGTGCTAGCCTTGTGACAAAATTTGGTGCATATTTAAGATAGAGTTGAGAGTAGTATTTGAAGCAGACAAAATTATAGGGGATAGAGATCTCCTATTGATAGAGATCCATAAACCAGAGCAAAGGGGATAGAGTTATCCTATGGAGAGAGATCCACAAACCAAAGCATAGGGGATATAGTTCTTTTGTGGAGAGAGATCCACAAACCAGAATAGAGGGGATAGAGTTCTCCTATGAAAATATATCCACAAACCAAAGTAGAAGGGATAGAATTCTCCCATGGAGATATATCCATAAACCAAAGAAGACGGGATAGAGTTATCCTATGGAGAGAGATCCACAAACTAGAGCAAAGGGGATAGAGTTCTATTGTGGAGAGAGATCCATAAACCAGAGTAGAGGGGATAGAGTTATCCTATGGAGAGATATTTGTGAACCAGAGAAAAGGGGATAGAGTTATCATTTGGAGAGAGATCCAAAAACTAAAGCATTGGGGATTGAGATCTTTGAATAGAGGTCCATAAACATTGTAATAGGGAATTGGTTCCCAAGAAATCTATTGAGAAAATTTATAAGAAACATTTTATCCGTGGACATAACCCACATTGGGTGAACCACATTAAATTTGTGTCTCTCATGTGTGTGATGATTTGTGCATTGTTTTGTTACTATTGATATTGCAATTAATAACATTGGATAAAATTATCTGCAAAAATAAAATTAAAAGTTTACCTTATACTTTTCACCCCCCCTCAGTAAAAATTGTTTGAAATAAGGAGGTTTGAAGAGTTGAAGATGGAATATGAATAAGATATTGGTAAATACTTCATATTTATGAAGTTGTTAATACCACGTGTGGACTTGGATTCAAAATTGAGGACTCCAGTGTTTCTCAGAAGGTATTAAGATCACTCCCTATAAGGTATGATGCAAAGATTTCAGTTATAGAAGAGATGAAGGATATTGATAAGTTGACTATGGATGAGTTACATGGAATTATCATAGATTATGAGATGAGAATAAAAAACGATCACAATTCTAAGAAAGAGGCAACTTTCAAAGCCTCAAAGAAGACAAAAGATAAGAAACCAGAATCAAGTGATGAGTCAAGCAGTAATGAATAAGCTAACTATTTTAAAATAAATAAGAGGGACTCAAGAAAACACAAAGATATAGATAATGTGAAATTTTTTAATTGTGGTGACTTTGGTCACTATGCATATAATTTTCCACAAGCTGGAAGCAGTAGCAGTGAAGAGAAATAAGATTATAATAAAAAGGAAGAAAGAAAATTTATTTATGAAAAGAAAGATAGGTATGGTCAAGGTAAGCATGAAAATAAGCTCTTTAAAAGGCACAAGAAGATTTTCTATGTTAAAAAGGCAATAAATGCTTCAAGTGATAGTGATGAAAGACTCTCAGATAGTGAAGAAGAAGAAGAAGAGATTCTATTTTTGGCAATAGAAGAGGAAGAAAACATTCCTATTAAATACCAAGTAGAATATGCTCCTATAATTGAAGACCTAGAGAAAGGTTCAAAAAAATAAGAAGAAGGCATAATTGATCTAGAAGAAGAACTTATTGTTGCTCTCAGAGAGTTGAAAATAGTTAGAAAGTAGAATTCAGGACTGAAGGCTCAAGTTTAAGAACATGAGGAAACAAAAGAAAAATTTCTACAAGACCTAACAAACTCAAAAGCTAAGATAAGAAGATTTAAAGAAGTCATGGTTTAAAAGTTAGAGGTAAAAGAGTTATAATGTGAAAGGTTAGAACATGAAGTGGTTTATTTAAGGATGGAAGTGAAAAATTCTAAGGATAAGCTGCACAGGTTTGGGAAAAGTTTAAAAGCTTTTGATAAAATTATCAATTCACAAAGATCTTCATTTATCAAAATAGGACTTGGTTTTGAAGAAGGACAAGGGAAACAAGAGGAAGGGTCAAGCTCAAGCTCAAAATAAAAGGAAGTTTTAGAGGAAGAGGTTGAATAAGAAACTAATACCTATTCGGATAAGTTGAAGAATGGAAGCTTCACTAAGAAAGAAAACAATGCATAAACAAGAAACAAGGATTATCACAGAGAAGGCAAAGAAAGGACTAAGAGACCAAATTTTTCAAGACAAGATGAATATTTCTTCAAAGGCCATTGTTTTTCATGTAATCATTTTGATCACAAAGCTATGCATTGCAGGGTTCATGGAAAGAAGGAGTATGGCTTCACTAAGAGGAAATTCAACTCATTTGAGGATGGATATTTCTTTCAAGTTTATTTCTACTTATGTAATTAATTTGGTCATAAAGTGATCCACTGTAGGGTTCATGATAGAAATGATTATGGCTTCAACAAGAGGAAATTCAAGTTATTTACACCTTCCAAGAACTACAACATTAGATGTTACAAGTGCAATAATCTTGGGCATAATACGAAGTGGTGTAGAATAGAGTTTATAGAACTTATAGAGTCAATAAAGAATAGGGACACTCAAAAGGATCAAAAGTGTATGATTAGAAAGGTGTTGAAAAAGAAATTTGAAAAAGAAAAAGAGAATTGTATGTTGGGAGTATATTTAATCCCACCCCAAAATTAATCACCTCAAGAAGAGGAGGTGGGGAGGGGGCTGAGCTAAGAGTCTTATATTTATCCCCAAAGGAGTCCCTTTACCATTGATGTCAAAGTGGGAGAGATTTGATTGATGGGGAGAGCATTCAGTCAGGGGGAGAAGCTTCTCAAGGGGAGAATATTTTGAATCCAGTGGTTGCAAAAGTAATTTTTTAGAGAGGGTTGTCATCAATGACAAAGGGGGATATTGTTAGAAATTTGGAGTATATTGGTTGTCATTGATGTCAAAGGTGAAAAGGTAGAAAAATTAATGTCAAGGAAAAGCAAGGTGACATGGAAAAGTATATTCCATGGATAACAAAGCAAGATATGGTCAATATAATATTTAAATATGAAATTTGAATATTATAAGGGAAAAGGATTAAAAGTTTGTGGAAAACTATTTAAAACACCACCATGGGCATAAAAGTCTAAGGTTATAGTATTTAAATCTTCTTAAGATTTAAATATTTTATAAAGAAAAGTTTGGGTTTAAAAATTCAAAGGAAGGTATTTGAAAATATTAAAAAATATATTTCAACTAGAGGTGTCAATGTCATGACAAAGGGAGGACACAATTTGCATATAAATCAAGGTTCAAAACCTTGGCAAAGGTGTGTGGTGAAAAATAAAATATCCGCTCGTGCATTTCGTTCGACGAATAGAAGAAGACGAAGGGTGTAGTTTTAGGTGAAAAGGGCATAAATATCAAAGGTAAGGTATTGGTCAAGAAGACATAGCTGGAAAGCTAGCACAATTGGTCGTAGAGGTAGCACTAAGGCACTAGTGAAGAATAGATCACTAGTTTGATTCCCTTGGAGAGAGATTTTTGCAAGGTAGTAAAAGAAGCACATTTGCACATTGATTGGTAAGGATACAAAGGGGTTTTTTTGTATATTCTAGACACATCTGGTAGGCTAGCATAGCTAGTCATAGAGGCAATGATAAGAAACTATGGCAAAAGCAATTGATGGTTCGATTCTCATGGAGGGAACTTTTACAAGGCATAACAAAGGAGGTTTTCGTACGCTCAAAATTAAGGTACAATTTTTTGTTTAAAATTGTATGTCTAAGGTTGCTATACATGTGAAGTAAAAGGGAGGCTGAATATTTAATTTTTGAAATTCAAAATTAGCAGAAGTAGTAAGGTGTGACAAAGGATATATGTTTGTGTAATTGTGCCTTGTTGTGTTGAATATTATTTTGCAAGAATAGGAGTAATAAGGTGTTATAGTGGCTTGATATTTTATTGTAATTCTTGCATGGTGAAATGAAAATATGAGGGATTTTTGTTGAGTGTTAATGATTCATATTTGAGAAAAAATGAAGGTTCATAGAACATCATTTTTAGATTTCATTAGGCACATATTTTTGAGAAGAAATTTCATATGGAGGTTTTGAGAAAATATTTTGCTATATAACTCTTGAAGTAGCACAAGAAAAATAAGTTTTTTGTGAGACAGGTCCTTGAGGGCACATCTTCATCAAAGCAAATTAAGAGGTGTAGTGAAATTATTCCTTCTCTAAGGTGTTTGGTTGGGTGAAATATTTTTGAATTATAATGTGGAGAAATAAGGATTACATATGTTAATTGTTGGAAATATTTGAGCTAGGGTTTGTGAAACAACTTATACATTATTGATTGGTAAAATTGGAAACACTTGTGTTAGGGTTTTTAAGAAAAAATTGTGCATTATTGTGTTTGATCATTGAGAGTAAATTTGCAAAGAATAGAGACCAGTTTTGTGAAGTTGATTTGAAAGGAATTTGCAAGAGGTAGATATTGGATTAGATGAATGCAAGATTTGTGAATGTGAAGAACATATTGGGTATTTTATAGTACATATCATTCTCTATATGTTCCAGAGGTTAAATGAATTCTATGTAGAATATATCCGAATTTCCTAGTTGAACAAAGCATTTTTGAAAGAGATATAAGCATTGTTTGTATGCAATATTTGAGAATATTTGAGCAAGTTCTGTGAGCAAAATTAAGGTAGATTTGAGAAAGTATTATGAGAAGACTTGGGATAGATTTGAGAATATATCTATGAGAAGACTTCAAGAAGATTTATGCAGAGATAGAGATCATGTTTGAGATAGATTTGTGCTAACCTTGTAATTAGGTTTGTTGTAAATTTAGGAAGAGATAAAGAGTAGGTTTGAGGTAGATTTGTGCAGGTAATGTGTGCAAATTTGGATATATTTGTGAGTAGAGTTAGAGAATATTTGTGCTAGCCTTGTGATAAGGTTTGGTGCATATTTGAGATAGAGTTAAGAGCAGGCTTTAGAGTAGACCAGAATAGAGGGGACAAAGTTCTCCTGTTGAGGGAGATCCATAAAATAGAGTAGAGCGAATAGAGTTCTCCTGTGGAGAGATATCCATAAAATAGAGTAAAGTGGATAGAGTTCTCTTATGGAGAGAGATCCATAAACTATAGTTGAGGGAATAGAGTTCTCTTGTGGAGAGAGATCCACAAACTAGAGTAGAGGGTATAGAGTTCTCCTATGGATAGAGATCCACAAACCAGAGCAAAGGAGATAGAGTTCTCCTATGGAGAGATATACATAAGCTAGAGCAGAGGGGATAGAGTTCTCCTATGGAGAGAGATTTACAAACTAGTGCAAAGGGGATAGATTTATCCTGTGGAGAGATATCTACAAACCAAAGCATTGGGGATTGAGATCTCCTTTGGATAGAGGTCCATAAACATTGTAATAGGGAATTGGTTCCCAAGAAATTTGTTGATAAAATTTATAAGAAATATTTTCTCCATGGACGTAACCCACATTAGGTGAACCATGTTAAATTTGTGTCTCTCATGTGTGTGATGATTTGTGCATTGTTTTGTTATTGCTATTGATATTGCTATTGATAAAATTGGATAAAATTATCTGGGAAAAGAAAAGTAAAAGTTTATCTTATACTGTTCACCCCCCCTCTCAGTATAAACTTGTGTTCTTCATTCTCATGCAATGTAATAGAGGGATCAAAACTAGGCTATTGAGTGAAGATATTGTTGAAACAAATAATCCAATTTTGGTATTATATTGTAAATTCACCTAGGTATAAATGTGAATATTAAAACTATGCTTTAATATAAATTAAATAGATAGGTATTTAGTTTATATATATATATATATATATATATATATATATATATATATATATATATATATATATATATGTATGTATATATACCTAGGCTAGACTAATATATATTAAGGTATATGTATAAAATAAACATATACCTATATTTATTTTATCCTAATTAAATTGAAATAATTTCAATATCTAGTCTAACTCTAGTCAACTCAAAGTCAAAGGTAACATGGCATGAGACTTGAGTGTTGTGGCATGTGTGGGGCATATAATGGCATGTGACATGAGTGTGGTGGTATGTGGCATAAGTGTGGTGGCATGTGGTATAGGTGTGGTGGCACATGTTGTGGAGGTTTTCCTCCATGACTATTTTCCAATAGGAGGATAGCCCAAACTATATATTTGGTCTAAACTCCTTATGTTGAAATAGTGCTAACTATACAAAGAAAAATAGTATGAGCCAACTATATGAGCCAATGATCCAATTGTATGAGTTAAATATAATACACTTTTGTTTACTTGGGACATTGGAGATTTGCATCAATCACATTTGAGGAAAAAGACTTGTATATTTTGTTGAAGACAAAAGTGGAAACACAATTTTGGCCATATTAATTCCATTTATAGGTTTTCCACATAATATTGGTGTCTGTGGTTTAATTTATTTCTATATTACCTTACATTTTATTTAAATTTATTAAATTTTATTTTATTTACATTTATATAATATATATACTTGGCATACTAATAATTTGTTGGTTGAGTTTGATTTAATCTGATACATTTGGAGGATTTTTCTTACTTCCTTCCGTCTTCATTTGCTATAATATCCCAGGTTCATCTCCAATGAATTCTCTAATTTTAGCTTTTAGTAATTAAAACTTAGGGCTATAAGTGATGACATTTTAATACATATTTCTAATTTTTATTTTGTATATAAAGCATTGGATGAGTTAAAAACCATGTTCATAGGGTCAAACATGGGTAGAATATTTTCTCTTATTTCAAAATTAGTTAACACAAAAATAGCATGTGAATAATCTATTGTAATATACCTAGCTAAAATAAGGGAAAATAGGACATGACAACTTGCATGTAGTTATGAATGGGTGAATGAAAAGCTCTTATGTGTCATTATACTTAGAAATATCACTAAAATATTATGCTTCATTGTACTTAGAAATATCACTAAAAATTTCAATGACTTTGTCAATATCCTCAATATACGATTTGATCATGAAGACAATCTACCTGCACTAGTGAAGCTCTCCAACCAACTTGTTCTATCAAGCTACAAGAAGGTACAAAGGTAAGTGAAGGTAAGGACCCTAACTCTACTTCTATTGCCTTGAATATTCATAAAGGTAATAAACCTAGAAAGTGGAACAAAGGCAACTACTTTAAAGGTAAGAATCAAACTAGTTCTTCAAAACCTAAGTTTGAGAAGAAATCAAAGAGCAATAATCCTAAATTTAATGGTAATTGTAACTTTTGTGGCATTTTTGGCCATAAATAAAATGATTGTTACAAGAAGAAGGCATCCTCCAAAAACATAAAGAGCAAGAAGGGAGGTAAGCAAAATAATAATGTTGCTTTAGTTTATGCATTGAATTCCATTCATTATAATATAGACCATAATTCTTGGATTATTGATTTAGGATACACTAATCATATGACTAGTTCTAAGTCACCTTTTACTTTACTAAACGTAGATTACAATGATGTAGATGCTATTGGATACAATTTCCAAATTGTTTTAGAATGAATTGACAATGTTAAGATACGTATATAAGTATATATTGATGTTTTGTTTATTCATAATCTTGCAACTAACCTACTATCTATAAGTAAAATAGCTTCTCAAAGAACAATACTTTAATTTTGTGAGAATATGTGCATCATAAAAAATAATGTGGGAGAGATTGTTGGAGAAGGTAAGCTTTCCAACAACTTGTATGTATTCTCTCCAAATAAAATTTTAGGTAAACATTGCCTTTCCATATATGTTGACAATAATTCTAAATTGTGGCATAATAAATTAGCACATCTATACTATAGAAGTATGATTGATATGTTTAACAAAAACACGGTAATTTCTCTTCCTAAAGTTGAATATAATGGAGGACTTGTGAAACTTGCATTTTATCCAAGCAACCTAGGACTAAGTTTGGTGAAAATTCCTTTAAATATTCTTATAGATTGCAATTAGTCAATTCTAGCCTTATGGGTCCATTTCAAGTTAGAGTATTAAGTGGATGTTTATATTATTTAACTTTAATTAATGATTTTTGAAGGTACACTTGGATTTATATTTTGAAAACAAGTCTCAAGTATTTGAATATTTCAAAAACTTTAAGACACTTCTTGAAAATGAAACCTCTCCCTCGATAAAAGTCTTAAGGACTAATAATGGAAGCGAGTGTGAGTAATGAGTTTAAATATTATTGTCTTGAAATGCGTATTTCAATATAAATCACATGCCCATATTCACCCCAACATAAAGGGGTTGTTGAGAGGAAAATTAGGTCCATTGCAAATATGGGAAGGAATTTCCTCCAAAATGTATCCAATTTATTATGGGATGAATGTTGTTTTAATTTTTCCTATTTTCTTAATAGTTGTGATAATAAGGCAATAAATGTAGTCGCTCTATTTAAGGCTTGGTTTCAAATGAAACCATCAATTGAGCATTTAAGAGTAATTAAGTGCATTGCTTATGCACACCATAATCATTCAAATAATATTAGAAATTTAGATGATAGATCTTTGAGAAGAAATCAAAGAGCAATAGTCCTAAATTTAATGGTAATTGTAACTTTTGTGGTATTTTTGGCCATAAATAAAATGATTGTTACAAGAATAAGGCATCCTCCAAAAACGTAAAGAGCAAGAAGGGAGGTAAGCAAACTAATAATGTTGCTTTAGTTCATGCATTGAATTCCATTCATGATAAAATAGACCATAATTCTTGGATTATTGATTTAGGATACACTAATCATATGACTAGTTCTAAGTCACCTTTTAATTTACTAAACGTAGATTACAATGATGTAGATGCTATTGGATACAATTTCCAAATTGTTTTAGAAGGAATTGAAAATGTTAAGATATGTATATAAGTATATATTGATGTTTTGTTTATTCATAATCTTGCAACTAACCTACTATCTATAAGTAAAATAGCTTCTCAAAGAACAATACTTTAATTTTGTGAGAATAGGTGCATCATCAAAAATAATGTGGGAGAGATTGTTGGAGAAGGTAAGATTTCCAACAACTTGTATGTATTCTCTCCACATAAAATTTTAGGTAAACATTGCCTTTCCATATATGTTGACAATAATTCTAGACTGTGGCATAATAAATTAGCACATCTATACTATAGAAGTATGATTGATATGTTTAACAAAAACACGGTAATTTCTCTTCCTAAAGTTGAATCTAATGGAGGACTTGTGAAGCTTGCATTTTATCCAAGCAACCTAGGACTAAGTTTGGTGAAACTTCCTTTAAATATTCTTATAGATTGCAATTAGTCCATTCTAGCCTTATGGGTCCATTTCAAGTTAGAGTATTAAGTGGATGTTTATATTATTTAACTTTAATTAATGTTTTTTTAAGGTACACTTGGATTTATATTTTGAAAACAAGTCTCAAGTATTTGAATATTTCAAAAACTTTAAGACATTTCTTGAAAATGAAACCTCTCCCTCGATAAAAGTCTTAAGGACTAATAATGGAGGAGAGTGTGAGTAATGAGTTTAATTATTATTGTCTTGAAATGGGTATTTCAAGATAAATCACATGCCCATATTCACCCCAACAAAATGGGTTTGTTGAGAGGAAAAATAGGTCCATTGCAAATATGGGAAGGAATTTCCTCCAAAATGTATCCAATTTATTATGGGATGAATGTTGTTTACTTCTGCCTATTTTCTTAATAGTTGTGATAATAAGGCAATAAATGTAGTCGCTCTATTTAAGGCTTGGTTTCAAATTAAACCATCAATTGAGCATTTAAGAGTAATTAAGTGCATTGCTTATGCACACCATAATCATTCAAATAATATTAGAAATTTAGATGATAGATCTTTGAAATGTGTGTTAGTAGGTTATGGTAATCAATCTAAAGGATATAGATTATATAACCCTAATAGTACAACTATATTTGTGAATATGGATGTCACATTTGATGAGTCTACTTTATATAAATCTAGTTCTTTTAGCATTGATGAAAATTCTCCCTTAGAAAATCAAACTAAGAGACCAAAATAGTTAGAGAAAAAAACTAAAGACTCTCCCTTTGGTGAAATATACAAATATATAAATAGAAGCCAAACATAAAGTATAACCTTAATGGCTAAAATTCAAAATTTACATCAAACTTATAATCAAAATAAAAGTTATCTAAATTGGATCAAAACTGTGAAAAAATAATTCAATTCTATTATAAAAATGATACTTAGGATTTAGTACCAAGGCATTCTAAGAGAAATATAATAGGTTGTAAATGGGTATTTAGACTTAAGTTAAATTATTTAGTGAAAGTTGACAAACATAAGGCTATATTAGTAGCAAAAGGTTTCTCACATAAGTATGGAGTAGATTATGAGGAATATTTTATTATGGTTTCTAAAATGCCTACAATTATATTAATAATAACATTAGCTACTACTTTTAATTGGAAAATTTATCAATTAGATGTAAAGAGTGCATTTATTGATGGAAAATTAGATGTTGATATTTATATGGAGAAACCTCAAGGCTTTGAGAACCAAGAAAAGCTAAATTATGTTTATATATTAGAGAAATACCGATGTGGACTTAAGCAATATCCAAGAGCTTGATATGATAAGATTTCCAAGTATTTTTCTTCAATTGGTTTTAATAAGTGTTATTATAATCTAGATATCATAAAATTGCGGAGGAAGGAATGGAGCAAAGCGGGAGCAGAGGCAGGTGCAATTTTTGCAAACATGTTTTTCATTCTGTTGGAGGTGGGAAACAGGGTTTCCAAACCCCTGGAAGCTGTGAGGCTCAAGGAGGGAACAAGCAAGGTTCTGAAGCAAGCGAGGAAGAGCAGGTGGACGAGTGACAAGGACTACGAGGGTTTTAAAAAATTAGAGGGACACGAACCCCCCGATATTATTTTTGATAAGAAGGCCCACATCAAGAATTTCGAGGGCAATAAGTCTTTTGCAGAGGCCCTTAAAGGTGGCAATAGGGTTTCCTTACATTCTTTACCACCTCTCACTCCCAATGGGCAGAAGGTATCCGTGCATGAAAGCGTAATGGCAGACTTTATATCGATGGAAAATTTTTCTCTGGTAGGCAAATTCATAGGGGGCAGGCCGGATATTGAAACGATTCGACGATGGGCATCCTTGAAGTGGAAGACTTCTGGACACATGGAGATTATTGCATTATCAAGGGGATTTTTTGTGGTACGCCTTAACAATAGTGAAGATGCTAGTCGTATTCTAACAGGAGGACCTTGGTTCTTGGGCCGAAGAAGTCTTTTTCTTAGGAGATGGGCTGAGGATTTTGACCCAGAAAAGCATAGCATAAACTTTTCCCCCATTTGGGTCCGTCTCCCAAATCTCTCGTTTCATTGGTGGCATGAGTATTTTCTTCAGGGTATTTCCAAGACCATAGGGGAATTGGTGGCCATTGATAATCCAACCCTTGCACGCACCAGAATGACGCATGCTAGGATTTGTGTAAATGCAAACCTAGAATCTGAGCTTCCTACTCATGTGGAGTTAGAATATGGAAATATAACAAGATTACAGGTCATCGAATATGAAAATAGACCGGCATTTTGCTCTGATTGTAATATTCAAGGCCATCTCAAAGGACAATGCTCTTTTTTGAGAAGCCAGCAAACCCTTCCTAGGAATAATGATTCCAAGCGGCAGTCTTTCAGAAATAATGGCAAATACATAGGAATGTACAGGGTTAAAGATCCAAATGTTGAAAAGGCAAAGGCCTCTGGTTTGGGGCAAATGGAGAATGAGGCTGAGCTTCACATGGACAATGGTAAGGACAAGCAAATTGCTACATCACAAACTGACCAACAAAAGGTATGCTCTCCTTTCGAGAATCTAAATAAATTTAACATTTTGGCTGAAAACCAAATAATTACAGAGGAAAATTAGAATGAAGGGTCTAATGTTGAGGATATAATTCTTGGTCTCCCTGCTTACCTTGACTCCCCAACCAAATCTGGACCTTCCAATCCTCCTCCTATTGGCCATAAAGAATGCCCTAATGATGAGTCCTTTTCTGCCCGAGAAAGAGAAAAAGTGCTTTCAGAGTTAATCAGCCCTTCCAAGTGACATTTTTCACCTTTGTCTTTGTCCCGATCCGGAGAAGGGGTTTCCAGTACTGTTATCCAACAGGTCACCCAAACCAAATTTAGCCCGAAACAGACTAGAAGCTTAATGAAATCCCCCATGATTGACTGTGGAGGTGAGGAAAAAAAGGGAATAAATTCAAATGCCCAGCAATGGAAAGAAGAGGTCCAAGATGAGATAGCTAATGGAATTCAGACTACTCTGTTTCCACCAACTGGAAATCTTCCCTTTGAAGAAAACAAAATTCTTAAGCCCCCTCAAGTCCAAGGCAGGGGAAGAGGGAAAAAACTTTAAAAGTTCCAAATGAAGATCATATCCTGGAATGTAAGGGGGCTCAATGGCCTTCCTAAATAGTGGTTAGTCAAATATTTAAGAAGAGATTTTGATCCCACTATTCTTATTTTGCAAGAAACTAAAGTCGATGAAGTTTTGTCTAGAAAAATTGCCCTCAATATCTGGAAAAATGGAGAAGCAATTTTTTGCAAAGCCAATGGAACCTCAGGTGGTCTTCTTTGTATCTGGAATCCAGGGAAGGTGGAAGGCAAGGTTATTCAATTGGGGGAAAGGGTAATGAGCATTATTTTTAAGGATAAGGTTAATGACCTTTCTTGGATATTAACAAATGTGTACGCCCCTAATTCTATATCTGGGAGAGCTGATCTATGGAATTTACTTAGTCATTTCAAGGAAGCTTTTTAGGATATCCCATGGATAGTGGCGGGGGACTTTAATACCCCTCTTTACCCCTCTGATAAAAAATGGGGAGTAGGAATTCCAGCAAGAAGTATGGAGGACTTTCAAGATTTCATCAACAACAACAATTTATTGGATGTCAAATTAAAAAATGCTAAATTTACTTGGAGCAATAGGAGGTCTGGAAATCAACTTATAATGGAAAAGCTTGATAGGTTTTTTTTGTCACAGGAAGCAATACAATCTTTTGGGGATGCAAATATGTTGTCCTTGCCTCGCATTGGGTCTGACCACAACCCGATTTTACTTGAAATTGAAGAGACTCCAAAATTAAAAAGGCCTTTTAGGTTTGAATCTATGTGGATGCACCACCCTGATCTCAGAGACAGAATTTCTCAGTGGTGGCAGCATTCTTGTCAGGGCAGCCTTCATTCAGATTAGCACAGAAACTTAAAGTGGTGAAAGAAAATCTAAGGATCTGGAATAAGGAAATTTTTGGAAATATTTTTGAAAACAAGAAAGCCATCTCTGAAAGGTTATCAACCATTGAGAAAAAACTTGAAGAGGGATTGCCAGACCCTTCCCTACAAGCAGATGAAAAGAAATCCCTTGTTGAGTACCATAATGTTCTAGCCTGCGAGGAGACTTTTTGGCGGCAAAAGTCTAGAGCTACCTGGCTAAAAGAAGGTGATGCCAATACAAGATTTTTTCATGCATCTACCTTAAGGAACATAAGCCACAATAGAATTAAAGAACTTGTTAGAGATGATGGATCATTCCTTTCTAGTCCTAATGAAATCAGAAATGAAGCAGTTTCCTATTTTCATAATCTTTTAGGAGAAGAACATTTCAGTTCTGCCTTAGCTTCAGAATCAATGCTTTACCATATTCCTCATTTAATTTTTGATGACTTGAATGGGGAGTTAATTAAGCCTTTCACGGATGAAGAAATCAAAGAGGCCCTCTTCTCAATGAACCCTAATAAAGCTCCAGGTCCAGACAGGTTTTCACCTCAATTTTTTCGGGCTTTTTGGGATATTGTAGGTTTTGATGTATGTGCTACTATCAAGGAATTTCAGTCCACAAAGCATATTCCGAGAAGTTTTAACTCCACTTTTATTGCTTTAATCCCAAAGATTCCTACTCCTAGATCTATGATGGATTTTAGACCTATTAGCCTTTGTAATGTTGTTTATAAAATTTTGACCAAGGCAATTGCAAATAGAATGAGGAAGATCCTTCCTATGTTTATTGATGTTTGTCAAGGCGGTTCGGTCCCTGGAATGTCCATCCTTGATGGGGTCATAACGAGTTCATGAAGCCCTCCATTCGGTAGTCCAAACTAAAAAACCTGCTTTTGCTCTCAAGCTGGATATGAACAAGGCTTATGACCGCATAAACTGGAGTTTTGTCTCTGCCATTCTTCAGAAATTTGGTTTTCATCATGAATGGATCAAGCTTTTGGAAGGATGTTTTATGAAACCTTGGTTTTCGGTCCTTGTTAATGGTGCTCCTGCTGGATACTTTCAAAGTAAAAGGGGCCTAAGGCAAGGTGACCCTATCTCTCCCATGTTGTTTATCATTGTGGGCTGAAGCCCTTGGGAGGACAATCAAAGTCGACTGTAATATTGGTCTTATTTCGGGAATTAAAGCATCATCACAAACACGAGCGATTACACATGAACGGTTTGTGGATGATACTTTGTTGTTAACTCTTGCATCAATTTTTGAGGCTAAGGTCATAAAACATATTCTAGAGCTATATGAGGATGTTGTGGGGCAAAAGGTAAATTTTTCAAAGAGTAAAATTTATTTCTTTAACACTCCCATTCGAGAGGCGATTAAGATTGCTAGGATTATTGGATGCTCGGTGTCTACTCTTCCATCCACATACCTAGGCCTTCCTTTATTTACGAGCGAGCTAATGATTCCATGTGGAATAATGTAATTGAAAGAATTCGAGAGGAAGGTTGGTTGGATGGAAAGGGAATTTGTTATCTCAAGCTGGCAAGGCAGTTCTCACCAAGTTTTCCATTCAAAGCATCCCTGTCTACTTTCTCTCTATTTTTAAAGCTCCTACAAGTGTCTACACTAAAATTGAACAGATCCAAAAGAGGTTCCTATGGAATGGTTCTGAATCTAAGCAGCGCTTTCACTTGGTGTCCTGGGATAGGGTTTGCAAACCAAGGGAGTTTGGAGGTATTGGGCTAAGGAGAATACAACATTTAAACATGGCCCTCCTGGCCAAACAAGCATGGCGTCTTTTGACAAATGCAAATGCAGAATGGATTACTATAATCAGAAGAAAGCATTTGCAAGAAATTGAATTCTTAAGTTATTCCTTTCGTCCCAGGGGATCAATTTTTTGGAAATCAATCCTTCAAACTAAAAACTTGCTAAGCAAAGGGCTACGTTGGAAACCGGGAAATGGAAGAAACATTGATTTTTGGGACCACAAATGGTTAAAGGACTATCCCCTCTCTGCAGAACCCATCATTTCAACCCTTAGAGCTTGGACAATTGAAGTTTTTGGTACCAAAGTTGCAGATTTTATTACTTTGTCAAACAATAGAAGGGTATGGAAGCCAATAATTAATAATGATCTACCAGGGGCATCAATAATACTGGAGAATGAATTAAAATAGTCTTTACTCCCTTCTGGCATTCTTGAGGACCAACTTATCTGGGAAGCTTCAGACAATGGGGAATTTTCTGTCAAGACTGCTTATCTGATGCTTATTGATAATGATGAACCTACTTTCCCTCACTTGGAAGTTTGGCCCAAAAGCATTGTTTCGAAGGTTGGGTTTTTTGCATGGTTGGCCATCCAAAATAAGATCCTCACCATGGATAACTTAATAAAAAGAGGTGTTATTGTTGTTAATAGGTGTTATCTTTGTATGTCTGAGTGGGAGTCTATTGATCATTTGTTTCTGTATTGTAATTTTTCTGTCTTAATCTTGTTAGGTCTGTTACAAGTGTTTCATATTTATTGGGTCCATCCTCAGTCCATTTTTGACTTATTTGTCCAGTGGCCTCCCCCATTTTTGAATAGGCATCTTAGGTATATGTGGAAGATCTGCCTTCATCACTACTTGTGGCAGATATGGTTGGAAAGGAATCGTCGGGCCTTCTTGGATAAGGTTTCTCAGTCATCCTCTGTCTGTCAAAAATTTTAGCATATGCTAATGAGAATGCTTGTTTAGTGCCTGCAGCATCTAGACATCCAAATCCTTTTGAAGCTTCATTAGGCCAGTCATTAAACTTACCTCTCACTGATGGCCTCAATCATCCTCAAGTCTGTCCTAGAACCATGATCACATGGACCCCACCCCCCCTAGGGTGGATTAAGTTAAATTTTGATGGGGCATCTAGGGGCAACCCAGGTGAAGCCGGGGCTGGTGGCTTACTTAGAGACCACAAGGGTGAGGTGCTTGTAGCTTTTGATGAACATCTTGGAGCTCAAACTAACAATGTGGCTGAAGCAAGGGCAGTTTGGAGGAGCCTCAAGGTGGCAGAGAATTATCTAGGGAAAATGTTGGTGGAAGGTGATTCTCTTATTATTATAAATCTTCTAAAGAACACTAAGAGAGCTCCTTGGAGATTTTATGACTACATCCATGAAGCAAGGGCTCTAATTCATGACCGACCTGAGGCCATAATTTTGCATACCTTCCGGGAAGCAAACATGGCAGCTGATAGGTCGGCAAATGAAGGCATTGTAGCAACAAATTTGATCACGTGGACTGAAAATCTTCCTCATGCAGTCTCAATGGTGATAGATAATGAAAAAATTTAGATTGGAAGGCTCAAAGTGGATCAATGACAGAAAATGGGGGCATTTTTAAAAATATTTTTTGAACCTTATAATGGATTTTGTCATATTTGTTTTTTTTGTTCATGTGACTAGTGTTTTTTGCAGCTGGTGGGGCACCGATATAGGTTTTTTATCTACAAATTCATGCATGGGAAACATCTGCTTTGGCCTCAAGTATTTCCCAAGGTGTGTTTGGATTCGATGTCGCAAAAAGGCCCTAGCAAGAAATAACAAAGTGTTGGAGATCCATGACAATGAGGCACCAGACCCCACCATAATAGTCTTGGAGAAGATGACAATTTCATCAGCCTCCAACAATATCAACCAGTTGAAGAGTCTATCTGGCCTCATCAGTGCAGCTGTTGATTTGTGTGATTCCCTAAATCTTTTGTTTTATAGCCAGCAGTTCCAGGGGCACAAGGAGTCGAAGGCAAAATCTAAAGATGATGGCAAGAACGATGATAAGAAGTTAGATGAGGACTACAAGGAAGACTGCTTGGCCTCTTGGATGTCCATTCTATGGGATGTTTTTTTTGACCATATTCTATTATTTTTATATGGGCACAAGCTACTCTACATGGTGCTTGCATGATTAGTTTTTGTCTTTGTTAGTTCTTTTTTGCGTCTTTCTTTTCTGATGGCCATAATATTAGGCTTCCATAGTTTAGTTTGGCTGTATTCTAATGGAAGAGTAGGTCTTGGCCATTTTTGTTGTCAGTTTAAACTTTTAGGGCTTGGCCTTTGTCCAGTTGGTCAGTGGACCCTATTTTGTAAAATGGTTTTGGGTCAACCAGTTAAAACCCGGTGTTAATTATAATATTCTCTTACTTACCAAAAAAAAAATAGAATTACTATCATTATTTTTTTTTAAGCGAAAAAACCCTTGCGGGGCCTCCTTGGTCTGAGAGACCACGAACAGGGGGTTCTACACCATCAAATTCACTCGGGAGTCGCACTCGACCCTGCCCGCACCAACATTATCAATTGGATTTTAGATACCCAATTTAAGCTTTTTGGTAGGGTGGATATTTGAACCTGGGACCTCCCTAGAGGATTGCCCTCTCCTCTACAACACACCTACAACACTTGGGTGCTATTATCATTGTTTTAAATATAGATGATTTACTTTTAATAAAAAATAATGAATGTATGATTAAAATATATAAAAACCATTTACTAACTAGATTTGAAATGACCGACATGGATTTTTTGCATTACTATTTAGGCTTGCAAATCTACCAACAATCCCACAATATTATGATTTCTCAATATAAGTATACATTAGAAATATTTGAATTAATAAAGATTCAACTTATAGGTAGTTTACTATATCTTACTATTTCTAGGCCTGATATTGCTTATGATGTTAATGTGATGGCTAGATTTATACATAAGCATTATTTTATTCATTTAATGTTGTTCATATAATACTTAATATCTAAGTGAAACTACTAATTTAGATTTGGAATATTTAAGTAATTCTCATATAAATTTGTTTGGTTATTGTGATAGTGACTATGTTAAGGATTATGTTGAAAGAAAAACCACAAGTGGATATTGTTTCCCCTAGTGATCAGGTATGATCTCTTGGTGTAGTAAGAAAAAAACAACCATAGCACTCTCCTCAATTGAGTCTAAGTATATAAGTGCTACTCTATCATGCCAAGAAGCTATTGGGCTTCAAAGACTACTAACAAAAATTGGGTTCAACAACAATAAATTTGTCATAATATTTTCTGATAACCAATCTTCAATAGCTTTAGCAAATAATCCTATTATTCATCAAATGAAAAATACATTGAGATTCAAACACACTTAATTAGGAATAAGGTATTGTATGGGACAATTAAACTCATATATTTCCCCACAAAAGAGAACATTTAAAATATTTTCACAAAACATGAGTTGAATCTAAATTTTCTTACTTAAGAAGTAAACTAGTCCTAAAAGAATTACCCTCAATGGGAAATAATACATAATATTGTGTGATGTCAACTCTTTTAAGTTTTTATTTTTCTTATATATATATATATATTATGAATTCTATGTTGTACCACTTATATATTTCCATGTTTATGGAATGTGTGTGTGTGTGTCATTTATTTATCCAAGTTGATAGATGTTATTTTTTCCATGTTGATGGAATATGTGTGTGTGCCATTTAAAATCCATGTTGATGAATGTTATTTTTTTCATATTGATGGAATATGTATGCCACTTGTTTATCCATGTTGATAGTTGTTATTTTTCCAAGTTGATGGAATATGTATGATACCTCTTTATCCATGTTGATGGATGTTATTTTTCCATGTTGATGGAATATTTATGCCACTTGTTTATCCATGTTTATGGAATATATATATGCCACTTATTTTTAATTTTTTCTATGTTGATGGAAACCTTATTCACATGCCATATTTTTTATAAATTATTACTAACTTTATTTCATGTTTTTTTTCCTTTTGTAGGTCCATGTTGATGGATGGTGACTTGCCTATTGCCACAAAACTTAGAGACTCTACTATGCCATTGATGAAGAAGTATTTTCCAAAATGTATACCCCTTGGTAAATTGGTTCTTTGGAACTTCACCTTTTGTAAAATTGTATTATAATCACAAAGTTAGGTTAAGGGGGAGTGTTGAATCAAATAATCAAATTTTGGGATTATATTGTAAATTCACCTAAGTATAAGGGTGAATAATAAAATTAGGTTTTTAGGCCTTAATATAAATTAAATAGATAGGTATTTACTTTATCCTGCACCTTATTATTATTATTCCTACAATTACTATATTAAAATAATTTTAATATCTAGTCTAACTCTAGTCAAATCAAAGTCAAAGGTGATAGGGCATGAGACTTAAGTGTGGTGGCATGTGGCATAAGTATAGTGGCATGTGGCATAGGTGTGGTGGTATGTGGTATAGGTGTGGTGGCACATGTTGTGGAGGTTTTCCTCCATGGCTATTTTCCAATGAAAGGATAGCCCAAACTATATATTTGGGCTAAACTCCTTGTGTTGAAATAGTGTTATACTAAGCAAAACAATATGAGCTAACTATGTGAGCTAAATATGAGATACTATTATTTACTTGAGACATTGGTGATTTGCACCAATCACATTTGAGGAAAAAGACTTGTATATTTTGTTGAAGATAATACAAAAGTGGAGATATGATTTTGGCCATCATTTTTTCCCTTTACAAATTTTTCCACGTAATATTGATGTCTTTTATGTGGTTTGATTTATTTCTATCTTATATTACGTTTTATTTAAAAATTTTAAATTTCATGCTATTTACATTTGTGTAATATATATGCATGGCATACTAATAATTTTTTGGTTGAGTTTGTTTCAATCTGCTACATTTGGGGGATTCCGCTTACTTCGTCCCCCCTTTAGAGATTTTGACTTTCATCACTAAGTATATTTATAAAGATAAATCTATATTATCATGTAAATTCTCTTAGATAATCTAATAAATTGAAATAAAAAATTTAAAGGCTTATTATTCAAGGGAGTATATTCCTCATCACCCTCAAAATTAGGTTTTCAAGGTTATTTTGGTTTTTGAGATAATTTCCCAAAGAAAACATATAAGGGGTGGTTTGATATCCTCTACTACAAGTGTTGCAGGGATTTTTAGGAATTGGTTAAATTTAATGGGGAATTAATTTTGTCTATTTAAGAGTTAATTAAGAAAATAAAAAATAAAAAGTACTATGTTCACTTCTACCCCTCCTCTTGGTATACCAATCATTGATATGCCTTAGGAAGGTCTTTTGATATACCTAAACCTTTCAATATACCTTCACTTCCAATATACTTGTGAGTATGTGGAAGAAGCTTATTCCCCTTGATATACATAGGCATATGTGAGGGAAAATATTTAGGTAAATGGATGAGGAATGGTGCAATGATAAAACACACCTAGAGACATGACTTAGAATGATATGTGAGAGGGTCAATTATTTTTATTAATATTTGATTGAATTTTCTAATCTACATGGAAAAAACTAGATAGTCTTGAATTAAATATTTTGTTAAGAGTGATGGTAAGGTCAAAGGGTATATAGGAGAACCATGAAGTTGTTCACATTGGATTCACCAAAATGTAAAGGGGCAAAAATGCCTGCCTTACCTCAATATGAGCAAGTTGAATAAATTAACTATGTTTTATAGGAAATTGCATGAAACACCTATATATTTAGGTTCTAAGATTCTTATTTAACCCACACCAATATATTATTTATGAAATGTAAGTGACGATGCTTAAGATATTAAGCTATGTGAAATGAAACACCTCTATCTGTACAAAAAAATACTAATTCATTAAAATTAGATAAAATCTAGCTATATAACAAAAATATATGCATCTTTTTAAATTATGCAAGGACAAAGCATATCTTAATAGGTAATATAAAACAAATAAAATAATGTACAAATTTTCATTCTATTAATAAACAACTATGTATTAATTTTAAATTATTGAATATTGAATGTAACTATGGCTTCTAAACAAGTGCACAAATTTTTAAATTAAAAATAGAACAACAAAACATAGCATATTTGAATGAAATAATGGAGTGGTGTATAAATTATTAGAAATGTTAGGAAAAATATTCTTTCCATTTTCTTAGTAAAAAAAAAAGAACAATGAATGTAGAGAATGAATGAAAATGTAGAATGTGAATCCTAGAATATCTCGATTCTAAGACTAGCAACAAGGCATACAAAAAAAGTTGTGATAAATTTTTGACAAAATGTAATTTAATTGCATGATGATGGAATATTTAAGGATAGAACATCGATAAATTTTATTTAAGCAAAACATATGAAAAAATACATATATACCTTTCTAATCAATCAACAATGTAATTGAGGTGATGAACCTATTTCTACTACACTTCTCTTATTTGATGTAAAATGTTATTCATATCAATAGATCTTAACATGTAGACCAAATAAAAAGGCATAAAATGGAAAATATTGTAGCTTGAAATATAATTGTAACTAAAGTGTAAATGATAGACTATCATTTGCTTCCAACTCTATAATATAGTGTAAAAATATATATTTATGTTGAACAAACTATTCTAGAATATGTGTAATATTGTTGCATTAGTAGAACCAAAGTAATATATTTTCATGAATGAGAGGAGTAAAAGGTACTTGAGTAGATTAGAAATTGAGGAATAAATTTAAAAAATATTATTTGGGATTCCTTTTAGCCTTATGAGTCTTAGGTTGATATAATAAGTGTTGAATACTACAATGTAAAAGAAGATAAATGAATGCAAGTTCTAATACAAAAAGTCAATCGAATCAAGTATTCTATTAAAAAGTGACCACTAATTTACCTTATTTTCTTAATACAAGAATTTAATCATAGTGTTTTGATATAAAAATGTATATTTTGTTAGATAAACTAAAAATAATAATGCTAGAATGGTGAAAAATAATCGAGAAACAACTATGTACCATCTTTTTGTTATATGGTATATGATAACAACCATGCTTAGAACAATATGCATGAATACATAAAATAACTATAAAATAAATACAATGGGTGTAGAGCAATAGGGAACTCTAATGTAGTAGCAAAAATAGGAGCAACATTGTAAGGTGGATTTAATATGGCAATGCATAATAGAAAGCTAACTATTCAAGAGGAGACAACAAACTGATATAAAAGCTAACTATATACCCATATCAAATGTGGAAAGCAAAAACAATTGTTTAAAAGGAGTTTGAGAATTGTAACCTGGTGCATAACAAGAGTATAGTGATGGCCACAAAAGGATGTTCTACTAATATTTTTTTTGTACCATCAACAAGCTCAACCAAGCAATGTTAGTAGTCCATGGAATTAGTATATATTAAAATAAAAATTCTTTCAATAGCTAAGGATAAAAACTATTGTGAACTTGATGGGATATATAGATTTTTAATTTGGCTAGGGTTTGATGAGGAAAAACTACTCTGCTAGGGTTTTATGAAGAAAAACTACTCTACGGGGATGGCAACAGCTTTTGGAGGAGGTCTAAAAAATTGGAGGAATGTCGTGATGGCATCGGGTCCGACACAGAAAGTGCATGCTCATGATATTTTTTCATTTGAAAATGACTGGAAGGAACAGGATTTTCTAGGGCATGTCGGGAACTACTTGTTAAAGAACAATGGATGTTTGGAATGATGTGAAGCTAGGCCAGTTCTAGTGGTTCAACCAAACTCGATGGCAGAAGATGTGGAGTATCTAACCAAACATGCCCTTATTGGCAAATTTTTGGGCATCCAAATTTCTCTCCCATTTGTGGAGGCTTGGGTCAAGAAAAATTGGAATCCTAAAGGCGATGTGGAGGTGATGTTGAGTGCGAACAACTATTTTATGGTGGTTTTCTCTTGTATTGCAGATCATAACAAAGCATTTGAAGGGGGTCCTTATTTATGTAACCAAGTGGGACTCTTTCTTAAACCCTGGCATGTGGGTTTCAACCCATCAAAGGAGCAGCCATCGTGGGTTCCAGTATGAGTGCAACTTCCATGGCTCCCGTTGGAATTCTGGAGAACTGATATCTTGCATAAGATTAACCTTTTGCTTGGGAAGCTGATTGGACCATCACAATAGACAATGGATAAAATGGTAATATTTATTGCTTGTATTTGTGTTGAAATTGACTTAAATAATACTATTTCATATTCTATTGAAATACAATTTGGATCAACTACATGCGTTCAAAAACTTGACTATGAAGCTCTTCCATTTCGTTGCCAGATTTACCATGAATATGGCCACTTGCAAAGAAAATGCTAAGTTTATCCCACCTGTGGCTTCAAATCCTGGGCCCTCTCAGTATAGACAAATTTTAGATAAAGGAAAAGCCTCGATAAAGGAAGGGGAATGCGATAAGGAAGGTATTTTTTCCAATAAAATCCCAAAACAGAGGATGAAGGGCAAACAAAGACCTTAAGGATAGCCAGCCAGATGCTCTACTGAACCATTTTAAAATATTATATTATCTTAATCAGTGCATGAAGATACCTGAAACGTCACTACCTGATGGAAATATAACAAGGCTGAATCAGATGTCTCTTCTTGAGGGGGAACTTAAGGAATCAGATCTAGGGGATTTAAATGAAGAACAATGGGCTTTAGATCTGAGTATAGGGGACATGGATGGGTCTAGCCCTATAAGGGAAACTATTTTGGAAAGTGGTAAAAATTTAGTTATGCCCTCTCC
This sequence comes from Wollemia nobilis, assembly GCA_028583015.1. Lineage (NCBI taxonomy): Eukaryota > Viridiplantae > Streptophyta > Pinopsida > Araucariales > Araucariaceae > Wollemia > Wollemia nobilis. Next base: position 33,349 of record JAQPPZ010004356.1, on the reverse strand, counting down.
TACTCAGGCACTGATGTAGTCATCCTTGGACTGCAAAACTCCTACGATGTTGGGATTGCAACAAAAAATAATTAAAAAAAGTTTTTCGGATAAGAATATGAAGGTGGGTCGAAAGAAGGACCAAGATAAAATTAAGTTAATGGGGGAGACTTTGGTGGAGTCAGTCTTGGTGAGAACGTTGGACTCCCATTTTTATAAGCCCCAAAATTGATTATTATCTCATGGAATGTAAGGGGGTTGAACAACATCCCCAAACAAAAAGCTATTCATGATTTGGTTTGTGTGCATTCTTTGAATGTGGTGTTTATTCAGGAGACTAAATTGGCTATTGATAGTATGTTCAATATTGATCCCAAGTTATGGAGAAGGGGGAAATGCCAGTGTATTGGTGCATGTGGATATGCTAGTGGCATCACTTTTTTATGGGATCCGATTAAGATATCCCCTCTTACTTGGATTTCCAACAGATGGTCTATTTTGATGGTTGGGCATGATAATGAATCTGGTGAAACCATCCTACTTACAAATGTGTATGCTCCTATTGATTACAATGGTAAAGTGAATTTGTGGAAGCATATTTACTTTGTGAGAAGTTTGGATCCCATGTACCCATGGATTTTGGTTGGAGACTTCAACTCTATCACTTGTATAGAGGAGAAACATGGTGGAGTGGATCGTCTCGATCATTTTTATTCTGTCTTCAGTTATCATATCCAGGACCTAAAATTGGTTGACATCAAGATAAATAATGGTATCTTTACTTGGCACAATAGAAGGTGTGGGGAAGCCTCCATCTCAAAGAGACTGGATAGGTTTTTGATATCTAGTTATTGTATGGTAATAACAGAAGTGCTACTTCTATGATTCTGGAGGGTAGGGGATTTGATCATTGGCATGTAAAACTCTATGCTTTGGAGTTAGGGATAAAAAATAATCCCTCCTTTAAGTTTCAAATTATGTGGCTCCATGATACCAAGCTTCATGATTTCATGTGAGGCTTGTGGACCACTGGCAAACCTCCTCATGGCACCGCTATGTATTCCTTTATGAAGTGACTACATTTTGTAAAACATAAATTGAAGAGATGGAATAGACTGAATTTTGGGAACCTTTCCTTGGCTAAGCTGGCAGCTCTTAGGAGGATGGAAGAAGCTTCAAGGAAGATTAGAGATCAGGAATTCACGAAGGAGCTTCTTGTTGAGGAATTTGAGACTGTGAAAGACCTTGCTGAATGGGAACTGAGGGAAGAATTTTTTTGGAAACAAAAAACTCGAGTAGATTGGCTTCAGGAAGGGGATAGGAACATAACCTTATTTTATAACTCAGTTAAGGCTCATCATAATGGTAACCTGATTACCTCTCTTGTGAATTCTCAGGGCACCCTGCTCTCTTCTTTCAGGTATATTTCAGAAGAGACTAAGAGGTATTTTTCCTCTCTCTTCAAGGAGGACTCCCTATAATATGATGAGAATGAAAAGCTTATTCTAAACTATATTTCAGCGATTGTTTCTATATATATGAATGAGTGCTTTATGGGTCTAATTTCTCTTGAGGAGTTGGAAAATGTTGTATTCAATATGAAAAATGAAAAGCCCCAGGCCTAGATGGATTTCCAATTGAGTTTTATCAGGAGTTTTGGGATTTAATCAAATTTGATCTTTTGGAGGTGGTCCATGAGTCCCAAAAGAACAAACATATGCTAAGGGCCCTAAATGCTACCTTTGTGGTGCTTATACCCAAAAAAGAGGGATCAAATTCCTTGGATATGTTCAGGCCTATTGCTCTCTACAATGTTGTGTATAAGATCATCACAAAAATTATTGCTGAGAGGTTGAAGATATGGTTGAACAAAATCATCTTTGAGGAGCAAGGAGGGTTTGTTGCTAGTTGACAAATATTAGATGGGGTTGTTATTGCTACAGAATCTATTCACTCGATGGAAAATTCTAAGGAGAAAACTATGTTCATTAATTTGGACATGGCCAAAGCCTATGATCGGGTTAGATGGTCCTTTCTTCATAAAGTTCTTGCTGCTTTTGGATTTGAGGAGGAATGGATTAGATGGGTGATGAGTTGTGTTTCTTCTTCCTCATTATCTATTCTTTTTAATAATGAGCCTTCAAAGTTGTTTAATGCCTCAAGGGGATTGAGGCAAGGAGATTATTTATCTCCTTATTTGTTTATCATTATGGCAGAAGGGTTGGGAATATTGCTCAAGTCTTAAGTCATGCAGGGTCTCATTTTGGGGGTGGAAGTGGGATAGTAGTTTGCCACCTCTTTCCCACCTTCAATTTGTTGATGATATCTTGCATTGTTGGGAGTTGCCACTATCGGGGGAAGTCGACAATATTATACAGTCTCTTGACATATATCTTGGTGCTTCTGGATAGTTGATTAATGAGGACAAGTCTTCTATTTTCTTCTTTAATACCTCTCCTCTTATTCAAGCCAGGATTGATCTCATTCTAAGATTCTAGGTTGGCACTCCCCCCTTCATTTATCTTGGTATTCCAATTTCATCTCATCCTCTACATAGATCTTATTGGAAGTATATGCTTGATAAGTTTAGAAGGAAGGTGAATCACTGGACTTTCAGATGGCTATCCACTACAGGTAGAGGGTTACTTTTAAAATATGTTTTTCAAGCTTTACCCATTTATAGATGTTTTGTAAAAATAGCTCCTTCTCACTTCATCAAGGACATGGATGCTTTGTCAAGACAATTTATATGGTCTAGAAAAATTGATCAATCTAAATGGAGTTTGGTTAGGTGGAATTCTATATGTAGGCCGGTGCAAGAGGGAGACCTTGGATTGTGACAAACAACTCTTTTTGGGCAGGATTTGGCTGCAAAAATTTATTGGAGATGGTGTACCTCTCAAGATCAGATTTGGGCTAAAATATTATCTTGTAAATACTTGAGAGGTATTTCTGAGGCTGAGATCCCTAGAGTCAGCTTAGTTGGGAAAGGTTTTGTTATCTGGGACACTCTGAAAAGAGGATCTAATTTAATCAAGCAGGATTTGTTCTAGATTTGCAATCAAGGATCAAATACTCTTTTTTTGGAGGATTCTTGGGATGGCCACCCTCCTATATTGAATCAATATCCTAGGTTACGTTCCCTAAGCATTTTTTTCTTGGAAGTAGGCTGGTCTCGTGTGGAGGACTTTAAAAGAACTAGTCTTTTGGAAATATGGAGATGTACAGGTTGAAATATCTGCAAGAATGGCCTTAGGGGGGGACTAGCCAAGGAAAGAAAGGTGCTTGCTCTTATTATTATGGGGAGTCCTTGTTCTTCATTGATGGGTAAAGATATTCTGGCTTGGAATCCTGATCCTAAGGGAACCTACTCGATAGCCTATGGTTATTAGGTTCTTGATAAGAAAAAGTATGGGAGTCTTCTTGTCACTTGGTGGAAAAAGGTGTGGAACAAATTTGCCTAGCCAAAATGTAACTTCTTTCTCTGGTTGGTAGCTCGTAATAAATGCCTCAATTGGAATAATGTGAGGAAGAGATAATTTTAGGGTCCCTCATTTTGTGTCCTTTGCAGTAAGAATGAGGATGACTCTTCTTATTTATTTTTCCAATGCTCCTTTGCTATAGACATTTGGCATCATTGGTGGAGCACCTAGAACCATCCATGTTTTCATGTGTTGTCCCTGGTGGAGTTTTGGAATAATCTGGGCAGACCTCCAACCAAGGCCCCCTTCCTTTAGGTGGCTTGGAATTTGAGACCTTCTTGCATCATCTAGAAAATTTGGCTCAAATGGAACCGACGCATATTTCAGGGCAGTTATTTGGCTGTTCAACAAATCTGGCAAAGGATCCTATATATGGTTTAAGAAACCATCCATAGCAAATGTGATGTGGAACCTCTTTTGGATTATAGGGAGAAGAAGGTACAACAAGTCCTTGGTATCTTTGGGGATGGTGTGAACTCTTCTAGCCCTAGTAGGGTTCCTCAGCTCAGCAAGAAGGTTAGGAGAGATGGTAGGTGGAGGCCACCCCCAAAGGAGTTTTAAAAATTAATAATGATGGATCATCTAGGTGTAATCCTAGACATGCTTGCATCGGAAGTGTTGGGAGAGATTCTACTGGTGGTGTCTGTTTTTTCTTTTCCATTTATGAATGTGTTAACTCCAACAATTTTATGAAAGCTCTTGAAATTTTGAGGCCTTGCGAAGGGGGTTTTCTCTTGGCTGGAATAATATTATCTACGAGTCTGACTCTCAAATTGTGGTTAATATTTTAAATATTAAAAGGGTGAAGGAAGTTAATTGGTAGTTGGCCTCTGTAGCCGTTCAGATTCTCAGAATGAGTGAAGAGTTAAAATTTATTTCCTTTGTGGACATTCCAAGGGAATGGAATGTGGTTTCTAATTACCTAGACAAAAGGGCTTCTGAGCTACTGGATACTTGGAGTATCGATAATTTGGAGAGTATCTCATCTGGGGACTCTCAACGCCTGTGGGAGTTGATCCACAAGGATGTGCAGACTTAATGTGGTTTGTTCTTGTTGTCTTTTTTGGGTGTCATTGTAGTCTAGTGGTTTTAGCCTGTTTGGATGTTTATTTGAGTCTTGGTTGGAAACTCAGTTGTACTCTGTAATCTAGATTTTTTATCAATAATTTTTACCCCTTTATTTAAAAAAAAAAACTATTGTGAATTTTTTAGGGATTCCTTCATTGATAGGTGTAATTGAAAGTAGTGATTTAAAACTCATAGAGTATTTACAAATATTACAAGTGAAATGGCTTTATGAGTTTTTTATAAAATCAAGCCAAGTAACTCACCAAATCAGAGTGAGTTACTCACCCATTACTTATCGAGAACTTGACAATTACTCAACAAGACATGCATAGGTAGAGGTGCAACAATTTTTTTATTTAAAAATCCTTTTTGGGCTACATTTTATTTTTCTAACCTCTTTTAAATATTGAGCAAGCAACGAAATTAAAAATCATTGATCCATCACAAAAAACAAATCTAAACTACATTTATAGCTTAAATTAAATATTGGACATTGACACAACAAGATTTCATGTTATTTATACATTTTTTTCTAAGATATTTTTGAATTCTCAAATTGCAAACTAGGATTTTCTTAGGGTTTTTCCACATTCTTTTTTTTTTTTATAATTATTTTCAACTTACAAATTGTAGGCTAGGGTTATATTTTTTAAATATATTCTATTCTCTTCCCTAAAAAAGTCTAGGATTTAGTTAGGTATTTTTTATTTTTATTTTATTTTATTTTTTTTCATGCATAGAGATACATATTAATTTTTTATGGTTTATTTTTGAAATCATGTAGGTTAGGGAATTTAATTAATATTTTTTTCTTTTTTTATTTCCTATTAAGAAATACAAATGGCTTCTTCATGTGAGGTCCCTCAAACCATCACAGACAACAATGACCCTCCTACACATGGAACTCAAGTGGTTCCATCAATGTAAATCCCAAATCAAACCTCAAGAAGAGACCCAATGTGGAGTATGGAACTAAGGAAAACTTGTTGAATAAGGTGTTCGATAAATTTGTGGCAAGGACATAGAAGGAGGCATTTAGGAAACCAAGGAAATATTTGGAACCTTACCCTAACATAGACGAAATTATTAAAGCTAAGGTGAAGGATTGTATATTGAAAAAAGGTTCCAAGAAAATAGAGCACAAAAGGGAAATAAATATAGTGGGACAAGAAGTGGGGTCATGGGGCTTCTATTATGGGGATAATACTAAACATTAGGATATTCATACCATGGTTGAAGAATATCTTACTAGCCCTTGCATTCATTGAGGTGTTGCTAGTGGGAGTGGGAGAAGTGCAGGATAAGGCTTTGGCACTAGACAAACCACCATTTACAATTCTATAATGGGAAGGGATAGAGAAAAGGAATTCAAGACAATGATAGTAAATTTTTGGTATTATTGCAACTTTCCCTTCCACTATATGAACAACCCCATTAGGAAGTTGTAGTGAAGGCATTAAGTTAATCTAATAAAGATGTAAAGGGATCTTCTACATATTAATTAAGTGGATCACTATTATAGGAGTGCATGATTAACACACGTACTCTTCTAGAAGAGCAAATTATGATAATAAAGAAAAAGGGCTACAACATTCTTTTAGATGAGTGGATGGATGAAAGAAACCACACTCTTAAACTACAAGGTGTATTTGGATGGATTTATGGTCTTCTTGAAGTCATTTGATATTCTTAGTTTGTTGGAGGAGGTTGTGGTAGAAGTAGGCATGGATAATGTTTTCCAAGTAGTTATGTACAACACAACATCATATTTATCAATAGGGAGAATTATTTCGAAGTACCACACTATATTTTGGAGCATATGTGTTGCCCATTGCATTGAGCTCATGATGGAGGATATTGGCAAAATATCATGGGTGGATATCATGGTAGAGTAGGCAAAGAGCATAACATGATTTATATATAACCATACATGGGTGATTATCTTGATGAGGAAGCACGATGATGGGAAGGATATTTGGACCACTTGATTTACCTTTAATTTTATTGCCTTGCAACATCCTCCACTTTGAAGAAGATATGTGTGTCCAAGGAATGGGATGCCTCACCATTTCATGCTAAATATAAGGGGCAAAAAATATAGAGTCAAAAGTATAATAATTTACTTTGAAAAAGTGTTCAAGAAGTTACAAGGTAATTACAATTTACTTGTTGAGTTCAAATTTAAATTTCAAAATCTTATTTTATACTTGAGTACTACTAAATTTTCAATATTTACTTTTTTATTGCAAGTGACTAAATCCTTGGTAAGGCTTCTTTGTCTTGTAGATAGTGAAAAATTGGCCATGGGTTATCTATATGAGGTAATGGATAGATATAAAGATACCATTCATCATTATTGTAGTGGTAGTATGCACAAATATAAAGGAATTAGCCACATTTTTAGAAGAGATGTACAAGGAAACTATATCAATCAATACATGTCATGGGATGTGTTTTGAACCCACAATTCTTTTATAGTAATAGCATATGCAGTAATGAATAGGTATAGGAATGGTTAGGAAGGGTTTTATACTTGTGTAGATAGGATGATAGAAAACCCTAACAAACATTGCCTTATCCCTACTGAGTTGTAGTGGTATAAGACTGCAAGAGGAAACTTGTTTGCATCCTTATTTTCTAGAGAGACAAAGTCAAGCTTATGACTAGGTAATGCATTTAAAATTTTAAAGTTCAACATTTTTAAAATTGTTTTATATAATTAACATTCTTATAGTTGTTTTAACCTATTCACAACGACCCCGAAATTGGGGACCCACCAATTTTTTTTGAAAATTGATGTTATTGGGTTTCATGATTTTGTTTGGTTGTTTTGAAAATAAAGTGTTCTTTCCTTGTTATTTCATGTTTTATTGTTAATATTTTAATTTAAAATTTTAAAGTTTATTTTAAAGGTTTTAAATTAAATTATTTAGTATATGTTTTAAAATTAAAACATTTTGTAGTAAATGTTTTAAAGTTAAATGTATGAATTTTAAAACATTTCATTTTTAAATGTTTTGTTTTATTTTTAAAATTTGAAATCAATTTATTTTCAAGTTTAATAAAAGGTGTTTGTTTTATTTTTTAGTTTAATAAAAGTTGTTTGTTTTGGTTTTGCATGTACCCGCGCAATTTTCACAATGATCAATGCACTCGGTGAGGTTTCAGTTTACAAAGATGTCAACATGGTCATATCATAATGTGAAGTTCAAGAGTATGAAGTGTGATCTTATAAGAGGCAGCCCAAGGCCCACAATTGAATCAAATACTATTATGAGTGTTTGTTCTAATAAATTTCTCTTTGTATATGACACTACATATGTAGGATTTTAAAACAACAACCACGTCTCCTTTCCATGTTGCGCATAGGATTTGAAGGTAAAGAAATACAAGTTATATCATACACAACATACTACAGGGACAAGGAGTTTAATTTAAAGGCCCTAATGTGCTCATGGTGAATAGGTAATGACCTAGTCATAGAAATTTTGTTTTTGTGGTTTACGATGTGGCACTAGGTTGCTATAAGACGTTAGATAACCATGAAATGACTGTCAATGAAAGTTTCTTGTGCATGATCATGTCAAAACTATGTAGACACTAAAACAACACCAATCCGATTAAGTGACTACAAACACTGATCGCATTGACATACACAGCTTTCAGGGCAGTCCTTAGAGATCAAACAGTGGTCCTAGCCACTCACACAACAGTTTAGAAGGTCAAAAAATGGCAGAGCAAAGTTGGTCGCTTTAACAAGCCTTCGTTCAAACAAACCTTAAGCAAAACTTCAAGAGCAAACAAGCCTTAATCAAAAGGGAACCTTGGCCTTAGATGTCACGAAATCGCGACGTCGCGATTTTGTGCATCGCGATATCACGACACCTAAGGCCTCGAGGGAAGCCTCGGCCTTAGATGTCGCGATATCGCACGTCGCGATATCGTGACACCTAAGGCCCCGAGGGAAGCCTCGGCCTTAGATGTCATGATATCACGCGTCGTGATATCGCGACACCTAAGGCCCCGAGGGAAGCCTCGGCCTTAGATGTCGCGATATCGCACGTCGCGATATCGCGACACCTAAGGCCCCGAGGGAAGCCTCGGCCTTAGATGTCGCGATATCGCGCGTCGCGATATCGTGACACCTAAGGCCCCAAGGGGGAACCTCGGCCGAAGTGTCGCGATATCGCGACGTCGCGATATCGCGACACTTCGGCATTTTGCGTTTAAAAGCAGACACCTCTCCAATCAAAGGCGGACTTTGGCGTGGCCGCCACATCCAAGGAATGACCGCCACGTGGCACCCCTACGTGCCCCTTTTCAAAGAGACCCCGTGGGTCTGTAGAACGGCGGACTTCACCAACTGCATTAATGAGACAAGCAGTGTTAGCAACAAATCCGATCCGAGGCCATGCCTCATAACTACTGATGTCAGTGCGAGCCATGTCTCATAAATCACCTGACAAAGATCAAATCTCAATGGCCCCTACGGATTTAGGGTTTGACATTAATGTTTCAGAGGCGAAATCCTCTATAAGAACTAGCTCAATGCAATGTAAAAGGACCAAGCATTTTTGGGTGAACACAACGAAGTGCTGTTCATTTAAAGACCCGATTGCATCAGTTTAGATTTTTATCTTCTTCACATCCAGAATCTCTTGTGAAAGAGAGGTTGGTGGGTGGTTTCAGAAGTGTAAGTCTGACCTTCGAACCAGACATTCGACCACAGTGAACTACCAATTCACCGACAACACTTTATCCTGGATTTTGAGCCAATTCCTAGTGGATTGGCGTCAAAGTCAGATTTTTAACGGGTGGCCCGCTTGGGCACCCCACGTACGTTCATAGTTTCAATTTAATTTGAGATGTTTCTGAATAAATCCCGCAGTAACTGTGTTTAAATAAAGTGCACTTTCTGTTCGAATACATTTCAAGCATTACATTTTAGATTGTTTTAGATCGGCTATCAAACACATTATCATGTTATCGCGACTTTAGACATTCGTCAAATATTATCACGCTTTTCTCATTTTTGTTGCGCCACTAACCTGTAGGGAAAAACATTGATTCAACAGTAGGTTGGCTGACTGTTTTAAGGACAGTGGTCATCTGATGACGTTTTCGAATTTCCATTAGAAACGCAGGTTGCATAGAGTTGTTTGGTTGCATGAATTTAATGAATCTTTCGAATGTATTATTTATTGATTTTTAAAGCTAACGCTCTACCCTTTTGCAGCAGGTGCTACTAACAACGTCTCTGTGTTTCTCTGATCGCAGGAAGAACCGCAAGGAGCAAGGATTTATCAACGCAAGCGACGGCAATACTTTGGCCCGTCCATTTCAAATGTGGGCATGCGGATAGAAGAAATATTAATCTTGATTGTAACCGAGATAGACTAATACTCCTAGCCCCTGAAAAGGCAGGAGATGTATTGTAACCGGATGAAGTTGATATAAAAGGGCTGTGCTCCTGCTTTTCTCCTCTATATTCGGTTGATTCAAAGTTCTATTTTCATTACATCTTTAATATTGTTTTTCCTTCCGAAATCTCATGCTTTCAGTGGCGATCACGGTGGGACTTCCGTCCACGGTTTTTGTTTTAGATTAAATTACTGATCTAAAAATTGCTTGTTTTTTTACAGGTACCTATTTTTTTTTTTTAACATCGGACTGTATTCGTCTCTGCAAGTGACGATTACAGAATTTTATTCGTCTCACCCCGGGACGAATAAAATATTCGTCTCACCCAGGGACGATCATTGTTTTGGTATTCGCGTCACCCAGGGACGAGTACAATTCTGTGCATTTTTCAGAGCAAATCAGAAACATCCCGTTGGGCAGAGAAGAGGTAGGAGTTTTTTTTAAGCTTCTGTCAATTTTTTTTGTTTTTCGGTTTTCTGGTTTTTAGCTTTGTATGGCTTAGGGAAAGGTTTCTTTTTCGTTTGCCTGTTTCAAATTTTGCAAAGTAAAATGAACCCCACACACCACGTGGCATTTTAAACCAAGGCGTTGGTCGTAAAACCCCAACCCTTGAACAAGACCAAAGGTGGATTCCATTATCACTTTGGCTTGAGATATTGCATCCATTACCTCGATCGCGACTGTTGCTAGACGTAAATCCTGACGAAAGCTGACCGAGTGTAGCTTGGGGTGATTCCCGATACGTGAGGATAAGTCTTCTATGGTAGGTGTCATAAACAGAGTGATTCCCCTTCCGTACCGCCTATGTTCCACGTATCATCTGCTCTCACGTACCTATAGTTTCCCTCTCGTAAGGGCGGGTATATAGAGAGGTTGGTATATCGGTCCGACAATGGTATATCGAAGGGGCGACCATTTATGGGAGTCATATGAGCCAACATTATGCATTTAAACGTTCTTCCAAAATTGCAAAAACAAAACAAAATATCAAAATGCACTAAACCAGTTTAGGACACACTATTTAATCCTTAAAAGAGATAATCACGATTTTGTGTATGCGTGTGTTCATTTCTGCTTAGTGTAGACAAAAAGAAAAATCATCATAAACGAGATAAAATCTGCTTAGATCGTAGAGAAGCACCACAATGGTGTACACCCGTAGCCAAGCCCAATCAAGGGCGGACGCTGCGGAAGGTGCACAAAGAGAGGGCGCTAGTCGCCTTCGCTTTAGCCCTGAGGACTTGGCCATACCGCCTTGGCGGTCCAGCCTACAAGAGAGTCCATATCAGGCCCCATCAAAAAGAACTTATTGGGAACCCCCTCTGTGGGGTATGCCCATTCAACACAGTCCCTTTCGGGAAGATGCTTTACATGTAGATCTCAATGTAAGTAGACAACCGCCTCTTGAGGTTAGATCTGAGTGGCCGCAGCGCGATGAAGCGCTAGAGAGGCATAGTATTCATTTGGAGAGACAACGTGGATATGGTATCTCTCCTTTGCCTCCCATCAGAACAGAAAGACAAAATCCAGAGCGCAGGGCTCTTTACACAGGGCAAGCTCACTCCGCCCGCCCCTTTCAAACCCATGAAAGGGAGTACGAGGAAAGCCATCGCATTCCTCAAGGACAACAAATAGCATGGGAACCTTGCATTTCTGCACCTGCTAGGTATCATGATCACACATCGAGGCCGAAGCCTCAAGTAAATGGCGCCTACCTCGACAGAGGGAAGCGACCCATTGAAATTTTAGATCATCAAGATCGAGGCAAACACATAGGAAAAACATTCAAGCCTCCTCAGCAAAAGAGGGCAGACCCAGTTGACCCAATAGTTGCCAGACATGCCGCCCGCCAAGCCCAAATCACGCAGCTTGAGCAAGGTCATCAGGAATTAGAGTACTTATACCGCTTGAATAAAGAGCGCATGCAGCGCGAAGCGGATGAGTTGCGATATAAACTACCTGAGCGGGTGCCAACCCCTCGCACCCACAGAGAGGAACAATATGAGAGGCACAATCCTTTGGTGCAGGACAGGTCTCCGCGACCTCGTCAAGCTTTGCCTCCGAGACCTTATAGACCTGAGAGGGAGGCCACTCCCCGCAACAATGCTGGGTACCCTCAACGGGGACTCAATCAAGGTCATAGGTCTCGCCCAGAGACTCCTCAAGAAGTTTATGAGGAGTACGAACCAGAAATAGAACGGGCCAAAATGCCCCATCAAGGCGGGAGGGCTGCCACTCGGCCACCCCCCCATAGGCCTCCAGTCTCCCATAATTCACAATGGGAGCAAACAAAAGAGGAAGAAATAAAATCTTTCGATGCATACAAAGCGCTATTAGAGCATTTGGAGTCTATGGAGACAAAAGCTTCTGGGCATCAAAAGCCCACATTACGTCAACTCCACAGTCATCCAGTGCATCCCTCAGTACCTACACCTCTTTACCCCGAACACTTCAAGTTGCCTCAATTGGCAGTCTTTAAAGGTGAAGAGGATGCACAAGAACATGTCACACGGTTCCTAAGTCAATGCTTCGGCATCCAAGATAATGATGCATTGTTGCTTAGAACATTCATAACCACATTCGCAGGCCCCGCCTCGGATTGGTTCACACAATTACCCAAACACAAGCATAAACAACCTAGATCAACTAGTAGATGCGTTTCTTGAACGTTTTGCTTTCAACACAAGGAAGAAGGCATCACTAAGTGATCTGGCCAGCCTCAGGAAATATGAGGAAGAAACAATAGCAACATACGGGAACCGATGGAGGGCTTTGCTTTCCAGGCTACCCTACCATCCCCCTATGTCTGATCTCACTCAGATGTTTGCACGGAGTTGCTTAAAATCAATCTCTGGGCTATTGCTGCTACAGCAATACGACAGTTTAGAAGAAGCCTTGGCACAGGCCAGAGTTATAGAAGAGATTAAAATAGGCGAGGGCACAATTGCCAAGCCTAAAAAGAAAGAGTGGAATAAAACCACTAAGACTGGGAATACGCAATCACAACCCGCAGCGGTTAATCAAGTTGCGATAAATGTTCCCAAGCCTGTGCAAGAAACGCAGCCCCAAAAGGCCAATTACCAAGCAGTGCCTCCTAGTTATGACAGAGATAATAAGAAACAGGAGCAGAATCAGCAGCGTCGCCCTAGGCGACAATTCACCCCTTACACAGAGTCCAGGGACTCCTTATTTGACCGCTTGTCAGCGGAAAATTTAGTCACCCTTCCAGAGATCCAAACTATAGACCCTAACGCTCCTAAGCCTAAGGGATATAGAGAAGAATTATATTGTAGATTTCATAGGCGAAGGGGCCATGACTTGAATGGATGCTGGAAGTTCAGAGGACTAATCCAAGATTTAATCGACAATAAAACATTGGCCGTGGACAACCCCATAGCGCCAAACAATCAACAAATGGGGGTATTCAAGGACCCTTTGCCTGCCCACGAGGCACAGGAAAAACCTCTCCAGGTTAATGAGGTGCGACAAAATCTTCCCATGCAAGGATTTGTGGGAATGATCAGCATAGTGACACGGAATAAAAAATACCTAGCAGTTGCCCCTGAGGTAGCTACGAGGGAAGTCCCAACAACATCACAGCCTCAACAACGCCCAATGCAGTTGCCTCCGCCTAGACCCGAGGTCACGATACGAACCAAACTCACGCAGAGTTTGCGGACCACATCGGCTAGGCTTTCCATTTACGAGCTTATTCAACAATCAACACCTCATAGAGAAGCTCTTATGGAAATTTTAAAAACCATCGACTTACAGCCTCACGAAGCAAATTCTTTCAACAACTTCGTAGGACATGTGAAACGATGTACTGAGCCGGTCATCACCTTTAGAGAGGATGAAGTCAAAACAATATCGAATGACACGACAGATCCACCCCTGCACGTTGTTGCACGTGGGTCAACGGGATCCCGTACAAGAGAGTGTTGGTAGATACTGGCTCGTCCAGTAACATCATTACCACTGTAGCCCTAAAACATTTGAAGTTGCCAGCCTCTCATATCACAGCCTCCACCTACACACTGCGAGCTTTCAATGATGCAATATGCTCGACAATCGAGCACGGTTGTTCTACCTATCCAGGTAGGACAAAAGACAATACCAACATTGTGCCATGTGTTGGAAGGCGAGATGGCTTACAATATACTGCTAGGGCGGCCTTGGATCGGGGACATGAAGTGTGTCCCTTCCATCGCTCACCAGTGCTTAAAGTATGCTTTTGAAGGAGAAATACATGTAGTCCCGATGGACTTGGAACCCTTCAAGTATTGCAATGCGGTACAACTAATGCCTCAATCGACCCTCCCTTCAACACATTTGGATTTCCAGTTAAATCCATCTAAACAGGGTCCCATATCGTAGGCACCACTGGTGACCAAATCACCAAAATCCCAGCCAGGTGAATCCTCATCATCTGCTCCTTCATTACCAACGCCACCGATAATGGCTAAATAGAAGGACAAGGGAAAACAGATCATGGAAGAGGCTCAGCCCTTAGAAGAGGGGTTGCCAACAATTTCAACAGTATCAACAGAGGAAATACCCAGCACAACGAAAGCTGAGATTCCTAAACCACCAAACATGGAATGGACTCAGGAAGGACTCCCGTTCCCTCCCTCCCAAGCATCAACAATCACTGTTGAAATGGCCAGTACAGGCCTGGGGGAGTACTTAGTGCGGAATGTTGTGGCAACGCCTACAGTAGAATCAGTACAGGATATGGGGAGACCTTGCCTTCCCATCGGAACAGTTGTTCCTCTAGGTCACCCACCCAACCAGACAAATTTTGTGTATGGGGGCCTTGATCATGGTCTTGAACCATGCAAGAAAAAGGAAGCAGACGAAGAACCTTTTGTTGAAAACATCAATTATCTGTCAAACCCGGATTTTGCTCTAAGATATCTTGACCAATGCAATTGGCATGGATACGGGCTAGGCAGATATGAGCAAGGGATGCGGGTCCTTTGCCAACCAAGATATCAGATGCCATACGATAAGTCAGGAGTAGGGTTCAACCACCCCCTGCCCTTAGACATCTTGGTAGAAAATATGCAAGGCCTAGAAATAGGCAACAAGGGGGGATTGGCACCCGATCTCTATGCCAACCCAAATACAGAATTTACATTGGGAGATTACCTCCCATGGTCAACAAACACCCTTGGCAACAGCAGTAATCCCTCTCCTTTGCTAGAAAGAGGTGAAGGTTCGGACACTAATCCCCAAAGAAAACATCAACGATGTCCGGATATCTTTTTGAAGCTATTCCCCTTAGAGGTTCCAGTTGAATCAATACAATGTCAAGAGAATCAGGTCCCTCCACCGACAGTGGAGCAACCGCAATGGGACCAGATCAATTTGTTGGAACAAGGAGAACCCTCAATGTCGCAAGTAACAATTGCTGAACCGAATGAACATTTTTGGATCTCCGAAAGTGATTCAGAAGATGAGACTGAGATGGACTATCTCAGACATGCGCGACGGCATCACCGCCCTTTAACTCATGAAGATCTAATGGGACAGATGGGCATAAGGTTAGGGCATGAATGGTGGGTAGACCCAGCGGGGTGGGACCTAGTGTTAGATCCATGGCTCCAAATTCATGATGAGCACCGTCCACCCTGAGACCCTATCATGACAACAGTTCCAAGGGAAGACCCTGTCCTCCTTTTCGCACATAGGGCCGATCCATTCGTGCCCGTTCCCCTAGAACCAGATCCAGAGTATAGGGAGCATCTAGAAGATTCAAGTTATCATACCCGTGGTAATGGAGACCCAATTCATTCCATCTACATGATCTCCATTGATTTGACCGCACCCATCCGCAATCCGGTCGATCCAGCACGGTCATTGCATCTAGACATAGATGCCATCGACTGGGATCGCGTCAATTCACCTATGTTACCATCAGAGTACTGGCCTTTCGGTGAAATGCCTCATTTTACCCCAAGGACAACTCAGGGTATTTTTCATGCTGAAGAGGAACCCGAGGTTCCAAGCGTAGATCTAAATTCAGCTAATGATATCCATTTGATCCCGACTCCACATCAGTTGGAGGACGGATCCCACATGTTAGTCGAGGAGACGACTGACGTAGACATCGGCACAGATCCAATGAATCCATAGATTCTCAAGCTGGGGGTAAGTCTTTCCCCCAAAGAGCAAGCCGACTACACTACCCTTCTCAAAGAGAAAAAGGAGGTTTTTGCATGGTCATACAAGGATATGCCAGGACTAGACCCATGACTAGTCACGCATAATTTAACGCTTGATCCGACAATCAAGCCCGTAAAGCAAAAACTACGTAAGATGCACCCAACAGTGGCCTTGATGGTCAAAGATGAATTACAAAAGTTGTTGGATGCACAGTTTGTCATCTGCGTGGATTATCCGCCATGGTTGTCCAACATGGTTCCCGTCAAGAAGCCCGACGGGAGGATTCGCATATGCACCAATTTTTGAGATCTAAACAAAGCGAGTCCTAAGGATGATTTCCCCTTACCGAGCATCGACGCGTTGGTAGACGCTACAGCAGGTCACGAAATGCTCTCCCTCATGGATGGTTTCTCAGGATACAATCAGATTCGTATCAATCCTGAAGACCAACTAAAAATGGCGTTCACAACGCCTTGGGGGACATTTTGTTATAAGGTCATGCCTTTTGGCCTTAAAAATGCTGGTGCCACCTACCAACGTGCCATGACATATATCTTCCATGATTACATGCATAAAACTTTGGAAGATTACATGGATGATTTGTTAGCCAAGTCTCTCTTGCGCTCAAATCATATCGACGACTTAAGCAAGATCCTCGATCGCCTCATGGAGCATAAAGTTAGACTAAACCCCAAGAAGTGCGTATTTGGTGTCACATCTGGAAAACTCTTGGGTTTCATAGTCTCAAAACGAGGAATCGAGGTGGACCCAAAGAAAGTCAAGGCAATCCTTGAAATGGTTCCCCCAACTACAATCAAGCAGCTTAGAAGTCTGCAGGGAAAGGTCGCGTCGATTAAACGCTTTATAGCACAATTATCTGACAAATGCCGACCCATGAACAAATTATTGCACAAGGGGGTTACATTTCATTGGGATGACGAGTGCCAGTCGGCCTTTGACGAGATCAAACAATACCTGGTTTCGCCACCAGTATTGGCACCACCTAGACCAGGAGTGCCGTTCTACTTATACATCTCAGCTATTGAGGTGGCACTGGGCGCCATGTTAGCCCAGAAGAATGAACTTCACAAAGAATAGGCTACATACTATCTTAGCCGCACCCTGGTTAGTTATGAACTTAACTATGCATACGTTGAGAAACTCTGCTTGCGAGTGGTGTTTGCTACCAAAAAGCTATGCCACTACATGTTGAGCAACACTACGTATGTTGTGTCTAAGGAGAATCCATTGCGATACATGATGAGTCGTACTTATCATAGTAGTCGCACGGCGAAATGGATCATGTTGTTGACGGAATTTGACATAGAGTTTATTGGACAAAAATCTATCAAAGGACAAGTCATAGCCGATCAACTAGCAGAGGCTCCTCTTGAAGACGATCAGCCTCCGGTCATAGAACTACCCGATGATGGGGTCTTCCATGTCTCAGAATCTCCAGATTCTGATGAGCCTGAGTCACAGGCCGACATAACCCTCTTCTTCGATGGTTCTAAATGTGAGCAAGGTGGTGGCACGGGAATTGTATTCTTCACACCGCGAGGTGCCCCAATGCCCCTGTCATTTAAATTAAACTTCCCATGCACCAACAATAACGCAGAGTATGAAGCCTTGCTCCTAGGTCTTCAGACAACAATCACCATGAACATCAAACGACTGAATATCTTTGGTGATTCGCTGTTAATAGTCAATCAAGTCAAAGGGGTATATCAATGCAAATGCCCAGTTCCGAAGGCTTATAAAGCCCTCGTGGACAAATTCTTGGCACAACTTGAGTGGTATGACATCGAGGCACTCCCTCGATCATCGAATCATTTTGCGGACACAATGGCCTCCTTAGGGTCACTAATTCCGCAAGACCTTTCCGGTGATATGACAACCATTCAAGTCAAAACCTTATCGCAATCCGTGATGGAGCGTGCAAGCTCAGACTTGATGCCAGGAATCCACATGATCCAGATTGAACCATCCTCGGATAAGTTCTCTCGAATCCGAGATCATCTGAAACGTGCCAACTGGGGGTCCTTGTTCTCCCCTACTCCCATTAATAGCAACACAACGCTATTCTTGCAGGTTCTATCCCATTCAGCGTTTGCTAGGGAGGAACTTCAAGAGGGATTGGTTGTTCATACTGTCGAGGTTTCTGATCAACAGGACTGGTATTTACCCATCAGAGACTACCTCAAGTTAGGTAATCTCCCACTTGGATTGACTCATGCCGCAAAACGAGCACTCAAACAGAAAGCGGCTAAGTATGTCTTGATAGGAGACATTTTGTATCATCACAGCTATGAAGGAATCCTCCTTCGTTGCTTGGACTAGCAAGAGTCCACTTGGGCAGTTGCCCAAGCGCACGATGGTACATGTGGTGGCCACTTCAGTGGTATGGCCATTGCAAAGCGCATTCTTCGCATGGGCTATTATTGGCCATCTTTAGAGCGAGATTGTTGCACCTATGTCAAGAAGTGCGTGAAGTGTCAACATCATGCCAATTTGATGCACGTACCTTCTCAGGCCTTGCAGACAGTCCAGTCTGATTGGCCGTTCTCGCAGTGGGGCTTCGATCTAATTGGAAAGATCTCCCCTGCATCGTCAGGCCGTCACACGTTTATCATAACGGCCACAGAGTATTTTACCAAGTGGGTGGAAGCAATTCCGCTTACCTCTACGACAGGACCCCGCATTGTGGAGTTCATTTTGCAAAACATCATATGTCATTTTGGTATTCCATCCAAAATAGTCTCGGATAATGGAACGCCTTTCAAGAACAAAGACGTGCGTGCTTTGACCACAAAGTACAAAATTTAGCACAACTTTTCAACACCCTATTATCCGTAGGCAAATGGGCAAGCAGAGGCGTCAAACAAAATGCTAGTTGCCATCCTTAAAAAGACCATCGCGGATAGTCATAAGGATTGGCACATTCAAATCCCACTTGCCCTATGGGCCTATCGCACTAGCATTCGGACACCCACTGGGGCCACTCCGTTTTCCCTTGTGTATGGCTCCGAGGCAGTCATGCCTCTAGAGTTGGAGATCCCTTCCCTGCGCATATCAATGCAGGAGTTCATCGATGATGATTCTACGTGGCAAGCCCGGTTAGACCAGCTTACGTTGCTTGATGAACGACGCGTTAATGCCCTCGAGCATTTACGTATTTATCAAGAGCGACTTAAGAAAGCCTACAACATGAAAGTTCACCTGAGAGACTTTCGGGTTGGTGATTTGGTTTTGAAGGAAAACCAGCAAAATTCCAGTTTTCCATCCCACCTAAGGGACAAGTTTGCGGCAAATTGGTTAGGTCCATATATCATTGATAGCAAAATAGGACCCGGGACATACCGGCTAGCTTCTCTTGATGGTATCAAGGAAACAGAACCCTTGAATATCAGTCATTTGCGACCATTTCATATCTAAGAGAGCCAAATCCCAAAAATGCTCCAAGGATTCTTGCAATCGCTTGGTCAATCCCAAAATGCTCCAAGGATTCTTGCAATCGCTTGGTCAATCCCAAAAATGCTCCAAGGATTCTTGCAATCGCTTGGTCAATCCCAAAATGCTCCAAGGATTCTTGCAATCGCTTGGTCAATCCCAAAATGCTCTAAGGATTTCCACAATCGCTTGGTCAAAAATCAAGAAAATTCAAAAACAACAAAAATCATCAAAAACAACAAAAAATTTTGCATCTCATTTCTAGGCATACTCAAATTCATCAATAAGAGAGTTCTTCTCGCACTTCATCTTCATATTTCACCACAATCAATCCATCAAAAATACAAAAATACATAGCCGCATTAAGGCATTGCATCCATACATTACATATTTGTGGTCGTACAGGTCAAAGGCACCATAGGCTGTAATAAATCCGCTAATCCATCTTGTTCCACACTGTTCCATTTTACAAAAACAACAAAAACACCATGCATTGCTTTTACCATACTAGAGTCAGTGGTCTTTTAATGTATCAAGAGTCTTTCGTGATTCAGTCATCATTTTGCTCTTTAGCCATGTAATGTATCAAGTCAAACAGATTTTACGAAGGTAGAGTTATACTTGAAATACACCTTGTTACGTAACATCCCAACACAAATTAAAACACATAAAAATTCCCAAGTTGTGTGAATGAAAGATGAAACCTGCACAGTAATCCAGGTCACCATAAGCGAAACGGTTATCTTGCTCATCCCCCCTGCGAATGGTTCTAGAATGCTGAGAGTTGACAAAAGGACAAGCATCCTTCCTATCCACTCACCTCCATATAGAAGGTTTTCACCACTACCAAATCCTAATCATAGTTGGTTCCCAAAGTTGTAAGGATTTGTACTACAGTCCCAAGGATGGGTAGTCATCCCAAAACTAAAGGGATCAACACATTCACAAACAAAATTCCAACATTTGACATCCTAACATTTCCATTCACCTTTGTTAGTTTAATTTCTACTTTTTTTTCTCATATCCTTTGTAAAGGATCAAACCATTCACAATATCAAACCACAAAATCAAATAATAGTGATTATCGCCACTATCAAAATCCTTGCTCAAAAAGAATTAATAGAAAATAAACAGTGATTTTCATCACTATATAGACGAGCAAATATCTAAATACAATTCAAGCCAAGAAAGATCCCGAACTTGAATCCTCGGAATTCTCAGCATTCGACAAACCATCTAGGTGATCCTCATTACAGGTTTGGTTGATAGCCTATCTCGGCAATGGTGGTATCCTACCCGCATGACGATATATCTCTCACATTCACTTGTGTGTACGGATCAATATTTGCATGAGGATGAGCTAGCTTATGGTATCCTGGATAACACCGCAGATTAATCTAACTAAATACAACAAAGGAGTTAGTGGAGCTAATTAGGTGATCCTCGAGACGAGTTCGGTTGAAAGCCCATCCGGCATCGGCGGTATCCTGACAAATACCACATAAATGAACTCAATTGCACACACAGGGATGTGAAATAACTTGGTCAAAAACAAGTCTGATTCATACCTTGTTCAAAAGTCTTGTAAGATAAGGTACAGTCATGGCTAGTAAGTTAAAACCATCTGAGTCTCAAAAAAATCTTAGCTACATTTCTAAACCAACTGCGCTACTTTTCATCCTTGCAATACCATCAGAAAATACAAAAAAAAAAGAAAAACCACATATATACATACAAAGTCATGCACCACAGCAATCGCCTAAAAACACAAAATAATAGAGTTCTAAAACAGTCTATGGTGCCATAGCCAAACATCACAAAGTCCATCCATCCATTTCATTTCTGCATATCACATATCAATCAAAAACATTTGCATTCATCATGCATCCATCAAAATAAATCCACATACAACATTCGCAATTATCATACCATATGCATCCATCAATATAAAGTAGCATGCATCCATCAATATCAATCATTGTGCATACCATAATATCATGACGTATACACAAAGAAAGAAAATCAAAACAACAAAAACATCATAAAAATGCAACACAAAAACCATAAGCAATAAAGCATTGCCGGACACAGGTGCTCTTGCACTTAACCTCTTGGCATAAAAAAATCGATGTCGGGGCCCAAATTGTCACTCTCCTACTTCCCCAAGAAGGCTACCATAGCCGGACCGCTCCACGGGAAGACGGGTTTTTGATGATTTCACCCCATTATGGCATCACCAAAAGGGTTAACACCCACCAAAAATAGGTCCAAATGTCGGGAAACTGCACGTGCTTAAACGGTAAAACATCTAAAGGCACCCTAACCTAAGTCATCTTGGGTCAAGCGACTCGTCGCTTTTCTCATGAAGGTCATTCCCTCATCGATTCGTCGCTTGAGGGGGTAGTCACACTTAGTCACCAATCAACAAGCACACACCCAATCAAGGCAATGACATGCATTCAAAGAATCATTGACAAAGACAATCACGCTCCTGCTTGGGGCAGTAAACAAGCAATCATTAAATTGATCAAACACTTGGCATTCCCAAAGCATGAACACAAGGTTTCCCCTGTGGACAAAAGGTTACGCCCTTTGCCTAATCATGACTAATCAATGTCCAAGCTCAAGTCACACCTCACCAAAATAGGTTAACACTTGAAATGAAATTCCTTAGCTCGTCAGAAGCAAGGATTCAAGAATGCATGCCCTTTCCATACTTGGGGCATCAAAAGTTGGTTAGGTTACCAAGAAACCCTAATCATTAGTGCTTTGGTCGTCTATTTTTGCTCAGCACTGCGTCACCCGCAGCACTTCCCAAAAAGGGGCATCTGTAGACACTAAAACAGCACCAATCCGATTAAGTGACTACAAACACTGATCGCACTGACATACACAGCTTTCAGGGCGGTCCTTAGAGATCAAACAGTGGTCCTAGCCACTCACACAGCAGTTTAGAAGGTCAAAAAATGGCAGAGCAAAGTTGGTCGCTTTAACAAGCCTTCGTTCAAACAAACCTTAAGCAAAACTTCAAGAGCAAACAAGCCTTAATCAAAAGGGAACCTTGGCCTTAGATGTCGCGAAATCGCGACGTCACGATTTCACGCGTCGCGATATCGCGACACCTAAGGCCCCGAGGAAGCCTCGGCCTTAGATGTCGCGATATCGCGCGTCGCGATATCGCGACACCTAAGGACCCGAGAAAGCCTCGGCCTTAGATGTCGTGATATCGCGCGTCGTGATATCGCGACACCTAAGGCCCCAAGGGAAGCCTCGGCCTTAGATGTCGCGATATCGCGGTCGCGATATCGCGACACCTAAGGCCCCGAGGAAGCCTCGGCCTTAGATGTCGCGATATCGCGCGTCGCGATATCGCGACACCTAAGGCCCCGAGGGAAGCCTCGGCCTTAGATGTCGCGATATCGCGCGTCGTGATATCGTGACACCTAAGGCCCCGAGGGGGAACCTCGGCCGAAGTGTCGCGATATCGCGACGTCGCGATATCGCGACACTTCGGCATTTTGCATTTAAAAGCAGACACCTCTCCAATCAAAGGCGGACTTTGGCGTGGCCGCCACATCCAAGGAATGACCGCCACGTGGCACCCCTACGTGCCCCTTTTCAAAGAGACCCCGTGGGTCTATAGAACGGCGGACTTCACCAACTGCATTAATGAGACAAGCAGTGTTAGCAACAAATCCGATCCGAGGCCATGCCTCATAACTACTGATGTCAGTGCGAGCCATGTCTCATAAATCACCTGACAAAGATCAAATCTCAGTGGCCCCTACGGATTTAGGGTTTGACATTAATGTTTCAAAGGCGAAATCCTCTATAAGAACTAGCTCAATGCAATGTAAAAGGACCAAGCATTTTTGGGTGAACACAACGAAGTGTCTGTTCATTTAAAGACCCGATTGCATCGGTTTAGATTTTTACCTTCTTCACATCCAGAATCTCTTACGAAAGAGAGGTTGGTGGGTGGTTTCGAAGTGTAAGTCTGACCTTCGAACCAGACATTCGACCACAGTGAACTACCAATTCGCCGACAACACTTTATCCTGGATTTTGAGCCAATTCCTAGTGGATTGGCGTCAAAGTCGGATTTTTAACAGGGCGGCCCGCTTGGGCACCCCACGTACGTTCATAGTTTCAATTTAATTTGAGATGTTTCTGAATAAATCCCGCAGTAATTGTGTTTAAATAAAGTGCACTTTCTGTTCGAATACATTTCAAGCATTACATTTTAGATTGTTTTAGATCGGCTATCAAACACATTATCATGTTATCGCGACTTTAGACATTCGTCAAATATTATCACGCTTTTCTCGTTTTTGTTGCGCCACTAACCTGTAGGGAAAAACATTGATTCAACAGTGAGGTTGGTCGACTGTTTTAAGGACAAGTGGTCATCTGATGACGTTTTCGAATTTCCATTAGAAACGCAGGTTGCATAGAGTTGTTTGGTTGCATGCATTTAATAAATCTTTCGAATGTATTATTTATTGATTTTTAAAGTCAACGCTCTACCCTTTTGCAGCAGGTGCTACTAACAACGTCTCTGTGTTTCTCTGATCGCAGGAAGAACCGCAAGGAGCAAGGATTTATCAACGCAAGCGGCGGCAATACTTTGGCCCGTCCATTTCAAATGTGGGCATGCGGATAGAAGAAATATTAATCTTGATTGTAACCGAGACAGACTAATACTCCTAGCCCCTGAAAAGGCAGGAGATGTATTGTAACCGGATGAAGTTGATATAAAAGGGTTGTGCTCCTGCTTTTCTCCTCTATATTCGGTTGATTCAAAGTTCTGTTTTCATTACATCTTTAATATTGTTTTTCCTTCCGAAATCTCATGCTTTCACACTGCAGCATAGAATGAATATTATTAGGGATTTTTGGGTGTGCTTTTACCAAAGTTAAGTCACATGGCCTATAAAATTGATGGTAAATGTGCTTTGGTCTATGACGAATGACTCTATTGTGGACAGATTCAATGATTAATCTGATAAGGATGGGAATTTCATAGAAAATATCCCATCATCTATTAGATGACTAGTCAATTTGGGACATTATCATATAATGAAGAGCGACATATATTTTACCCTAGCATAAGGACATTTTTATCTGATTGGTGACGGTGACCCAAAATGGAAGATTTGCATGAGGGTTGTTGGAATGATAATGACAATGATAGCTTGCTAAGATATATGGAAGGATTGCATATTGGTAAAAGTTACATAAAATCATATTTCATCACCGAACTGATGATTACACATATGGATTCGTGTAGCTGTTAGAGAACCAACAATAAATCAATTGTATTGAATCATATAAATAATAAAATGTAGATTTCATTTAGCCCATGAGAATCAGATCCGTGAAACCACAATGAGCCCTAAATAAAATAAGCTAACTAGATGCTAACGAAAAATAGTACAGTGAAACAATAAGGTAATAATAATAGCTAAAATATAAACTATGCGCTAACTTCTCCCCTTTATTACATTATTTTGAAATACATAGAGAGTTGTGAAACATCTAAAATTTGACATGTGCAAGTGCCTTAGTGAAGATGTCTAAAACTTGAGCATTGGTGGGAATGTATTGAAGCTGAATTTGATGCCTTGGAACTTTGTCTCGAATGAAGTGACATTGTGTGTCAATGTGTTTGGTTCTTTCATGATGCACTGGATTCTTAACAAGGTTCAAAACACCTTGGTTGTCGTAGAACAAGTGAATTGGAGATTTGTATGGATGACCCATACTTATCAAAATGTGATGCAACCATATCACTTCACACACGACTTCACATGCGATGCGATATTCTACCTTTTTAGATGAAATAGCAACCACCTGTTGCTTCTTTTTGTACCAAGAGACAAGACCGAATCCAAGATGAAATATATATCTTGAAGTTGACTTTCGATCATCATATGATCTGGCATAGTCAGAGTTCATGTATCCTTACAAGAAGAATTTATCATTCTTCTTGTACTCTAGGCCATACTCAATAGTACCACAAACATAGTGAAAAATATGTTTTGCTACTTTCCAATTAGTGGTCTTAGGCTCCTACATGAAACTCGAAAGATAGTTGATAGAAAACACAATATCTAACCCAATGTTCTTTAGATATATGAGACTCCCAATAAGCTATCAATAGAGAGTGCCACCTACCTGAGGTGAATCATCATATCATGATAATTGAAGTCTTTATTCCATAGGAGTTACCATTGGCTTGCAAATAGTCATGTAATATTTTTCTAACAATATCTTGGTATACTTTTTCTGGGACACCTTGAAGTAGTGCTCCTTCTGGTTCACTTCCAGGCCAAGATAATAGTGGAGAATTCTGAGTTCTATCATCTCAAAATATTTGCAAAAGTCTCTTTTGATGGTAGTTATCATAGTTTCTGATCTTCCCATGATAATCAGATCATCCACTTAGAGTATAAGTAACACTATTTCATAACCTTATTTCTTGAAATAGAGGTTTGGATCTGATGGAAATCTCTTAAATCCATGTTGTAGGAGGTGATTATCCATATTTATATACCAATATCGAGGAGCTTTTTTTAAACCATACAAGGACTTGACCAATTTGCACACTTTATGCTCTTGGTATTCCACTTCAAATCCTTTAGGTTGTGTCATGTAGACTTCTTCTTGGATATCACCATTCAAGAAGGCACTCTTGACATCCATATGATGAAATTTCCACCCAAAATGTGCTGCCATAGCACAAAGAACTCGAATGGTTGTCATCCGAGCAGTAGGTGCAAAAGTTTCCTCATAGTCAATTCCTTCCTTTTGCACATAGCCCTTTGCAACAAGATGGGACTTATGCTTATCAATTGTCCCATATATCTTGTACTTGACTTTGTACACCCATTTACAGCCAATGGACTTTTTTCCTTATGGAAATCGACAAGCTTCCAAGTCTTGTTCTTTTTTAGAGACATGTACTCTACATCCATATTAGCCTTCAATTGTGGCTCACTAAGGGAATCTTGTAATGTGGCAGGTTCACACTCATCAAGTGAATACATAAACACCCTATCATCATCCACATCCATATCCTCTTTTTCTCTCTCTAGATATATTGAAATCTCCTCAAAATATTGATAAAGATCATCAACCTCAGTAGTCTCTACTACTGCTCTATCCTGTTGAGTCATACTACGAGTACGAGGTCTATTCAAAGTCAAATATAGTGGTGTGGATAACTTTGAGTCTTTGATAGTACTTGTATACCATTTAGGAATTTTATTCTATGGTGAAGAAGAAGAAGAAGATCCTCCAGTATGAGATGATGAAGGAGACTGCTCATTTTTATATTCCTCAAAATCTAGGTATACATCATATGTGCTTTGTGATGTGAAAGCCTCATAAAAAAAAACATCTCTACTGATATGAATCTTCTTGGTCAAAGGATCAATCAAACGATAACCCTTAGAGTGCTCATCATAACCAAGAAGAACACATTTCAATATCTTCTCATCTAGCTTCTTCCTTTGTTCTTTTGGTATGTGCATAAACACTTTACATCAAAAAATGTGTAGATGAGATATGGAGGGTTTTCAACCACTCTATGATTCCTTTGAATTTATTCCTTTTAGGGTCTTTGTGTGTGCCCTATTAAACATTAATACTATTGTGGTGACAACTTTTGCCAAAATTTGTTGCTCTAGGTGGGTTCTTGTGAGCATATAATGAACCATTTCCATTATGGAATGGTTCCTCCATTCAAAAACTCCATTTTTCTAAGGAGTATAAGTAGTAGTGAATTGTCTCTTGATCCCATGTGTAGTCAAATATGCAAAAAAAAATTTAGAGGTGAACTCCCCCCTCGATCTAAGTGGAGGGTCTTTATAGAAGTCCTTGACTCCTCAACAGATTTATTGAATTGTTGGAAGAAACTAAAGGCTTTAGATTTCAAATGAATATAGAAAACCCACTTATTTTGTGAGTATTCATCTACAAACAACTGAAAGTACCTCTAACCCCCACAACTTTTTGGTGTGAAAGGACCGCACATATCGGTGTGAATTAACTCCAAAGGTTTCATTGCTTGTGTAGGTCTCTTTCAAATGGTACTCTATGTTGCTTTCTTGCCAAACAATCAAAGCACACTAACAATATAGACAAAAAGGAGGAAAGGTCCTTTACCATATCATACTTACTTAGCTCAAGTAAGTATCCAAAACTTAGATGCCCATATCTCTTGTGCCAAAGTGAAGTTGCCTCCTTTATAGAGACTATCATGGCAATGTGAGAAGTAGAGATAGCATCTAATGAAAACAAGCCATGCTTGTATGAAGCTATTACAATGGGTTTACCCCTCTTGGTGATAAAGCAACACTTCTTTCCATCCTAAAAATGAAAATCAACAACCATATATTTATCCAAAATTTGTGTGATTGACAACAAATTGTTCGCTAATTCTATAACATATAGGACTTTTCAATCTAACATTTTCCATAGGGAAGGTTCACTAAAACTGTACCCTCACCCTGAACCTTTTAGGTCTTATCATTAGCAATAGTGATGGGCTTTCCCTCCTTGGCTTCATATGTCTCAAACCATAATTTATCACCAGTCATATGCTTACTGGCACCTGAATCAACATACCATACAGGATCCTTCTGCTTGGAGGCTGTGGTAGTCATGTGTACCTTATGGGCCCACTCAGAATCAGAGTCAAATTCTTCAACAATAATGTTCACCTTTAGTTGCTTGTTTTTTTTTGGGGGTTTATTTTGTCCCTTGTTCTTTGGTTGTTTGTTTTTGTGCCAACACCTATTTGTATCATGGGTATCCTTGTCACAAATCTTATAATATCTATTCACTTATTGAGGTTGTTTTTCCTTGGAATCATTGGAAGAATTTCCTCCCTTCTAAAAAATGACCCTTCTTCTTAGAACCCTTCCTGGTGGAATAGAGAGTTTTATTAGAAGATTCATCTCTTTGAAGTTGGTGAGCCTCCTCTTCCTAGAGCATATTGACAAACTCAATAAAGGTAACTTTTATATATGACACTTGAAGAGAGGTTATCAACATTCTATAAGAATCAGGTAAAGTTATCATTAAGACTAAATTAAGGATATTATCATATACAGTCTCTCCCAAGGAATTCAACTTGGACTTCAACTTAGCCACTATGCAAAGAAATAATTCCTTGGTATCTCCATGCTTCATACTCAAAATGTGAAGTTGATATTGAAGGTGAAGAATGGTGGACTCATTCTTAACCTCATAGATGGTTTTAAGGGCATCTCATGCCTCTTTACCATGTTCTATGTCAGCTATGTTAGGTTGAACTTCAACTAAAACAACAAGAAAGATGAGCACTATTGCCTTACTATATTTCTTGTCAAATGCAATCTTATCTATAGTTGGTGTTGTAGCTTGAGTTGATTCGGATGCTGGTGAAGACCTTGTTGCTGTGCCAGAAACAACATCCCACAAATCTTCCATTTGGAGAATAACCTTCATCTTGGTTTTCCATGATGTGTAGATGGAACCTTTTAGTAACTAATGAGAATCTGTTAGGTACTTAATAGTAGCCATAATGAGGGTTCCTTATATCACCAAATTGTCCCCCTTTATTTATACCTTTTCCAGGCCTTTATACCAAACTTTTCAAAAAAAATACCCGCCCTTACGTGAGGGAGACTATAGGTATTTTTAAGATCAGAACAATACGTGGAACATAGGCAGTACTAAAAGGGAATCATCTTGTTTATGACACCTACCATAGAAGGTATTCTATCCTCATGCATGGGGTGTAACTTTCCCTAAACACTTTGGATATTAGAACATTCATCAGGATTTATGTCTAACAACAAGATCGATTAGGGTAGTGGAATGGAGTAATAAAAAGCAAAATGGTAAACTTATATCTCCCTGATGATTAATAGAGAATAAAATCATATTTCATTATTGTAGCTATGTTAGGTGATAGATACAGTAGCCCAAAGCACAATAGCATTACCTGTAAGTGTGGGCCAGAGGTATCATAAATATCTAACACTGTAGTGCAAACTGAATTGCACGGATGGATTCAAATTTTAGGGACTTAATTGTGCTTGATTTTACTTAATGAAGTAGTGCAATAAAGAAGGAAAATGCAACATACATAAAAAATGGCACTCAAAAAATGAACTTAAGGTGTCAGTTTCGATCGAAAATGCACCTTATTACAAATGCCAAATTGCCTTTTTCAATGTGAAAAAATTACTCTCTATCCCCCTTTGCATCCTTATATGAAATTTTGCAACAAAATAGCATGTAAAAAATGCCCCCCCTCTGATTTGTTTTGCAATATGTAGGATAAAATGATGTGTTGAATTTCCAAAGGTTGATATATGTAAAGTTAAATTTTAATTAATTAATTTTAAAAATAATTAAAAAAAGTTAACTTTTAAATATCATTGATTAAAAAAATTTATTTAAATAAAGCTAATTTTATTTAAAATTATTAATGAAATAATAAAAAATAAATAAAAATGATGTGTTACCTTGATAGTCGGCGCACCTCCATCGTTCGACATCGCAGTCGGCACACCGCCACCGTTTAGCACTGCTACGTCATGCAGCAAAATGTAGAGAGCCTATAGGGATCAAACTATTGACATCACAGGCAACACTCTAAACTACGAGTACCAACCAATCCTCCTAAGCGATGGCTTGAGAATGAAGTCGCAGGTACTTCAACTTATAGGCATTCAAATGCATGAATGAAAGAAAAAAAATACTTTTGGGAAGTTATCCCACATGAATCTTGTGGATGATCCTATAGGGAATAAAATCACAAGGGCACAATTTGTTATCTGATTGCCTCTAGGCAATCGACCTTGTCAACTAGCCTTTTGTTGTACCATGCATGCATGGAAGTCAAACCTTAAACCAATCAACATGCACCATGGAACCCTAGCTTAGCAACCACATCAACAGTCGTGTAGTCCACATTTTCCAGGTAGGACCAATGAGGAATCAACATGTCACACCCATTCATGCCTAGTCGGCAGTGCCACGTCATGCCCAGTTAGTAGTAGGAGTTCATCAATGTTCCACATGTTGACCGGTCTCCTTGTCTCGATCCATGTGCTTGGAACTCTGAGTTAGTCATAAGAACACCGGTCAGAGGTGCATGAGAATTACTATCTCCTATCACCATAGTTCTACCTCAAAAGCTACACCAGATATGCCTCGAATTGCATGTCAAATCCATGCCCAGGTCCTGCTTGCTGCTATTCAACTGTTAGAAACCTATAATCGTTCTTGCTAGAAAACCGCAATCATTCTTGCCAGATCGGTCAAAGTGACAGTCATTCACGCTAGAGGTTATCAAGAACTAATAAATTTGACTGAGTCATACGTGTCAAAGTTGCTAGATCTTACAATAGCCATGAGCGACCTAGTCTCGATATTTGTGTAGGCCATAACAAGTGAAGCCTCAGTGATCTGGTCTTGATATCTATGTAGGTCATGAAGAATGAAGCCATAGTGATATTGTCTTGAGATCCGAGCTATCCTTGATAAATACACATCTCGATAAATGTTCCAAGAGTGCATCTCAAGAAATGTGTCAAGGCTCTGATACCATGTTAGAGAAACAACAATAAATCAATTGTATTGAATCATATAAATAATACAATGTAGGCTTCATTTAGCCCATGAGAAGTGAATCCATGAAGCCACAATGAGCCTTAAATTAAAGAATCTAACTAGATGCTAATGAACAATAGTTCAGCGAAAAAATAAGGTAATAATAATAGCTAAAAGATAAACTTTGCGTTGACATATGGAAATCGATGATGGATGCTAGTTAACGTTGATAGGGTATCATCATGGATATTATGGGTCCAATAAAATATCAATACTAAGGAATGATGGTGTAATATGTCATAAATCGATAGGACACACACACACATGTTTGCATGTTGGAAGGTCATCGGAGTAATTCACATTACTGGTGCATGGGAAGAATTGTGCAAACCCTAAAATAGATTGTAGCTTTCACTCTAGAGTAAACCTCACTCTCAAATCTCATCAATTTTGTAGTAGTTTGGGAAAATTGTACTATAGTGAAGGATCTAGTAGATCAAAACATTAATCGATGGTCAATGCCAATTATAAAGAACGAGTAAAGGTATTGTGTTTCTAATGGAATTAGAGTGGTATCACTACAGTATAATGAGGAAGCGATTCAACATCCGGTAGGCAGTGATGGAGTAGGGCAACCAATCTACGGTCGTGTAAGCATATATGCATAATATTTTAATGGAGGTTATCAGAATATTTCTAGAGCACTATAATCAGAGTTGACGATTCCTAATTCAATTGGACAATGGATTAGAGCATTTGTGTCATTAATTCCCATACATTTGCAATTTCTAGTAGCATCTATGATTAGCAGGGTATTCATCCAGAATAGAGTCAAGGTGGATTTCATTGAGAGGAATTAATTTTATGCAGTCATATGTCTAATGGAACTGAAACATCCATGACAGTGACATAGATAGTTGCATAGTAATCATGACATGGCCATGATATCTTACACTGCGATCATAATCAGAAATGATTATTATGAAATGGAAGAGTGAAGTTCATATAATTTTTTCATAATATAAAATTATAAAGAGATTAAGCTATTAATAATGTATGGAAATATTATACGTTGATGAGACAAAATAGAATTATTATGAAACCTGTGAACAAGATAGTTGTGATTTCATTTTAAAAGTTATTTACAAAGCTTGTTACAACAACGGTTATGGAATGGTACCAATAGAGAGAACAAATTGGAAACTGAATGAAATCAAAGGGATAAATAGGTCAAGAAAAACCAAGAAAGGGGTCGAACAAATTTAAAAAAGGAGTTTTGAAGAAGTGTTCGAAGGAAAATATTGGCAGGTTATATAGAGGAGAACAAATTTTATAGATATTTTTGAAGCTAATGTTGTAATGTTTTATCAAAAAAATATATCAAATTTATTTTATTTAAGCATGTGTTAAGGTGTTTCATAGCATAAATAAATTTTATTTATTTTGAATTATTAAAATTCTCCATAGAAGATTACATTTTGTTTATATTGGATTAAGATATTTTCTGATCAATATAAATAGGATTTAAATTTCAGAATGTTTTTGTATATAGTTTTATAGCCTGCAACATAAACTTCTTTATTTTATTTTATCATTCTTTTACTCTTCTTTTGTTTTTTGTTTTTTATTTTAATTTTAAAGTTCAAATTATAAAGCCCTAATTTATATTATAAGGTTGAAACTTTATAATTAGGGTCTTATGATTATTCATTTTCCAAATATTAATTGGGATGATTAATTTAATTAAATTTAATTAGGGTTTTAATATCATGCTCGTGAAGCCTTTTAACAATGTATTATAATAGTATATTTTAAGTAGTTGCAGTCTATTGATGCTTAACTAATAACATGAATCCAAAAACTACTATTAATATTCCATCAACATGTTTTTAAATTTTGCTATAAAGGAATTTCTCATATCAGTTATAACCATCACTACACGAAAAAAATAGTGTGCACAAGCATTATAGTAGATGTTGATAAGTTGGAAGAATGGTTGTATTGTAAATGTGCGAACATTATTGTATTATTGAAGAGCAGTTTAAATAATACAACATGCAGAAACAGCACTCCTGGATTAGCCCGGGTTGGGCGCATCTCAACAGGATGCCGCTGCAACAAGGTGCTAAAGTTAAATAACAAATTAACTAATATAACACCTATTGTAATAG